>CABHPP010143993.1:5576-32419 GCA_902168425.1 Peromyscus attwateri
TAGAATCCTGGCTGTGAAGACCATGTTCTTCCAGAGAGAGTTAGAATCCTGGCTGTGAAGACCATGTTCTTCCAGAGAGAGTTAGAATCCTGGCTGGGAAGACCATGTTCTTGCAGAGATAGAGTCCTGGAAGGACTTTTATGCAAACCTGCAAACATAGGTTAGGTTCTCCCATCTAGTCTGCCTATATTCTTCTCTGATTATGCTGTGGATTGGATGGTAGAAGAAATCAAAGGCTGTTCTGAAACACATTTATTATGTCCCTGGTACTACACACACTTAACAGCCTATGTTGCTACCTGTTGACTTTTGCTTGCTATGACATAATGTTTCTTTCACTGATGATTACCTTCCTCTTTAGTGCCTGTCACCATCAACTGTCAGAGAGCTGGCATGGTGGCATGTTTTGACACACCAATCTTGATATGGAGAATATTATTGCTCTGTCCACCATTAACCCTAAAATATGCATGTGTGCACATGCACAGATGCATGTTGATGCTTGTTTATGTCTGTGAGACAATGTTACTTACCTTCAAAAAGTATCTAAAGAGCCAAATGCAAGTTTACTAAAGTATACACTTCTCGACTTAAGTGTTTGGTTAGATCTTATAACAAAAGGTAAGTTTTGTTTCTATTAAGTAGCAGAATTCTATGAGTTATAATGAGGCTCCCTCCTCAGTTCAAGTTATCTCATTATGGCTCTGAAGGTCGATTCCTCTTCTTAGTCAGAGTTGTTCTTTATGAGAGCAAACTAATGCTGTTTTTAATTGGCTCCATCCTTATTCATCACAGTGATTCCTTTTTGCTGCTGTGCTGTCTGATATCTATAAAGGTTAATTTAAAGGTACAGTGGTGAAAGATACGGAGTAAGCTTTGCTAATCTGTGTTTTCACATCTTCTAAGGGATAAAATATGTTGATATTTTAAGAAAAATCAGTTCAGAAAGCAAACACATTTTGGGCATTTGCCTCTTTCATGGGTGGTTCATAAATGAACAGCCTGGCTCATAGAGGGCTGTGGAGCAGGGTTGTGTGGCTCCACAGGAGAGTGTGGAGAAATCTTGGTGTGTAACTCCACATGATGGAGGCTTAATTTTTCAAAAATACTCTGTCTGCCAAAGATGTGCATTGGACACGTGTGGGGACAACAGAGCATTGGTGGAAGTCGGAAGCAGAGCTCCATCTTTTCAACTACTATCTGGCACCTCTAAGTCTATGTGTGCCTAATTTCTTATGGTTTAAGAAGAGTTTTTTAGCCAGTGGTGGTGGCACATGCCTTTAATCCCAGCACTCAGGAGACACAGGCAGGCAGATTTCTGAGTTCAAGGTCTGTGGTGATATTTTATTTGTGCTGAAATGGGGTGATATTTTATTTGTATGTTAATAAATAAAGTTTGCCTGGAGATCAGAGGAAATAGCAAGTCATTTTAAGTAAATACAAAAGTCAGGCAGTGATAGTACATGCCCTTAATCCAATCACTTGGCAGGCAGGGTCTCAGTATGTTCAAGGCCATACTAGGGAACAGAGCCAAGCATAGTGACACATGCCTTTAATCCTAGTACCAACCATAGAAACCTGGAGGTCTGTACAGACAGGTAGTGACAAGGAAGTGAGGTAGCTGGGCTAAGAGCCAATGAGAGGGCAGAACAGCAAGGCAATAAAAGCCTGGATAGACAGTAAGTCATGGCATTTTGGAAGCTGCAGAGCTGGTGAGGTAAGGTTTGTTGGTGGCTCTCACTATTTCCTTGATCTCTAAGGCTTTTACTCCTATATTTGGCTCCATGTTTTTTTATTTGATAAGACCACTTAGAAATTCAGCTACAAAGGTCAGCCTAGTCCATAGAGTAAGTACCAGGGCAGCAAGGGCTACATAGAGAGACCATGTCTCAGAAAACAAACCAACCAACCAACCACCCAACCAAAAAAAGAAAGAAAGAGAAAAAGGGGTTTTAAAGATATTTGGGGAATTCTTACTTGGGAGTAATTTCAGCGTTTTGACATATTTCTTCACCAGCTCAATGTCTCATTATTAACTCCTTCATAGAAGTCTATGGATTCTGAGTTATATGATATTATGAGGTGTGAACTACAGCAACTATCATTGTGTTTCCTGTAACAGTGTTGTTGAGAATATTCTACCCATAGTCTCCAGACATAGTTGGGATTTTTTTTTGAGAAGGTGTTATAATTTATTCTTATGCTCACTGTGAATGGCATAACAAATTTTACTTTCCTCTTTTAGTTGACCTCTGTAAAACTGGGTTTCTGGCCTAACTATTAAAAGACAGGCTTAGTGGGATGTGTTTCTGTGTGAATTCACTCCAGTCTCCCCATCTTGCTTATATTTATCAACCATCTTATAACTCTGCAAACTCATTACAGTTTGGTAATGCCAATTTGAATATGTCTCTGAAAAGCCACTTAAATTATTTTTTGAAAAAAGGTGACCATAGAAATAAGTCAAATTCTAAAACTACTTCAATCTATAATATGCATTAGTAATTGTCCTTTGTTTTTGAAGTCTCATTTATTAAGAGAATGACTCAGAGCAGCATTGGGAGCTGTTCCAAGGTTTTGAATAGGTGAGAAGGTACACAGATGTGGCAGAAGGATGGAGATTCTTCATAATTCTTCCCTTTGGCCTCTTACCAGTGCCCTAGGAAAGGTAATTGCATTAATTTTTGTGAAAAACAGAAGTCCTGAGAGTGCAGAGTAGCAGTTAAAGAGAGAAAGAGTAAAAAGAGGACTAGTTTGTAGCAGGCTTTCTTGGACCACCGATCCCCAAATCATGACATGGAGACTTATTATTAATTATGAATGCTTGCCTTAACTTAGGCTTGTTTCTAGCTAACTTTTTTCTTTAACTTAAATTAACCCATTTATATTAATCTATGTGTTGCCCTGAGGCTTGTTTAACTCATCTACTTACTCTCCATCCTGCTTTCCTGTTTCCTTTGTGTCTGTCTGTCTGGCCCCTGGCTGGCTGGCTCCCCTCTTCTCTCTGCTCATCCTCCATGCCTATCTCTCCTCTGCCTAGTTATTGGCCATTCAGCTTTTTATTAGACCAATCAGGTGCCTTAGGCAAGCAATGTAAAACAGCAACACATCTTTACATAGTTAAACAGATGCAGCATAAACAAAAGCAACACATCTTTACATAGTTAAACAAATATTCTATTCCACAACAATAGTTAAGCGGGAACATCAGAAGACAACAGGTGAAGCCTAAGGATGCAGTCTGTTTCTGCCCCTCTGGGTGCTCTTATAACAGGTCTGATGCCTCCTTGAATAGTTGTTGTTAGCATACCTGGACAGATCATAACTGACCCAAACTTCCTATATTTTACTATTATGACAATCACTGAAATCAAGTTGAGACAAATCAACAAGAAAATATCATTAAATCTATATTTCATTTAGTGAGATTATTTTCTTTATTCTAAATTTCAAAAAGAAAAATTGATGTTAAATTTCTTCTAGTCAAAGTATTTCCATTTTTCTGAATAATTGTTAACAATTGTTTTGGAACCTGTGGAAGTTTTAATAACATTATCTGAAATTGTTTTCAATTGGCTCCATGCCTGCTCAGGGAATGTACTTCTTTTGCAAACCTTTGAGCTTTTCTTATTCAATCAGCAAGAAAATCCCTGCCATACCCAGAGGAATTTGAGCTGGGTTCAAGACATTCACTCATATCGGGTGACTGATTTTGTGGACAAAGGTTAAGACAGAGCCCTCTGTCTATGTTCAAATTCTACCTTTGTACTGGAATTATCCTGATTTGATCATAACATATTGTTAGGACATATTGGAATATTGAACTTATCCCATTAATAAATTTCCATAAAAAAGCAAGAATTATCCACTAACATTATGTTTCATGAACCAAAAAAGAAAAACAAACCCAAAACTTTACATGTAAGTTACAACATAACATGAAGGAAACATAAAAAAAAAAAGAACCCGCTGCTACACAAATTGCAATGTGACAGTTTCCAACTAACTTTATTTTATATGTATTGAAAACTTTCTTTAGATTCAGACGTAATTTTGTCATGTCCAATACAAAAGTAAATCACAAACTATGGACAGCGTTAAGTACAACTTATGAAAACACTGTACTCAGAATCTCTCCTTTCTAAACCTCCCCTGACACATGACTGTCCCCATCTGTGTTTTGCAGTTCACAACACCACCCTCTGTGCAATCTCATGTTGGTGACAGTGGTGAGAAGAACCAAAGAGTAAAATAAATCAACCCCAAACACACAGTAAATGAACCCAAACCTGGGCCCTTAAAGACATAGCACCTTTGTGTCTTGCTAGGTGTTTTATATGCCTCATGCTTCCTCACCTGTAAATGGGAACATAGCATTGCCAACTTCAAAAGGTTCGTGATGGCTATTATTGGGGGTCAACTTGATGATATCTGGAATGAACTACAATCCAGAAACGGAGAGCACACTTGTGAGGGCTTTTTTTGTTTTTTGTTTTTCTTGGTTTGAAGTAGGTGAATCCACTTCTAGTCTGGACCTTTGAAGTAAGAAGATACACATCTTTGATCTGGATCTTGAGACAGGAAGACACACCTTTAATATGGGCCATCCCTTCTGCTAGAAGTCTATATAAGGACATGGAAAAGGAAGTCTTTCCTCTTTGCCTGCTTGACCATGCCTTGCTAGCACATCCATTCCTTCACTGGCATTGGAGCCTATTTTGGGATTCCAGCATACACTAAAGACCAGCTTAGATATGCAGCCTTGCTGATTGAGCAACTAGTGGAGTTTTGGACTTTGCATTCATAGCCAGCCAATGTTGGATTACCTGGACTGAAGCCTGTAAGTCATTCCAATAAATCCCCCTCTCTCTATATATATGTATATATACATACACACACACACACACACACACACACACACACACACACACACACACTATAAATTCTGTTACTCCAGAGAACCCTAACTAATACAAGAAGGTTGTTATGAGGAAAATGTAGGTCCAGACATGTAATTGCCAGAGCAGGTCTGTCATGGTTCTTTACCTTTAGAGGAATTAGGGAAGGAAGGATGTTTAGGTGCTGCCTGCCTATCTTCTCTCTCCTTAAATTCTGAGGCTGTTTTTTTTTTTTTTTATTTATATTTTTTTTTTTTTTGAGACAGGGTTTCTCTGTGTAGCTTTGCACCTTTCCTGGAACTCACTTGGCAGCCCAGGCTGGCCTCGAACTCACAGAGATCCGCCTGGCTCTGCCTTCCGAGTGCTGGGATTAAAGGTGTGCGCCACCACCGCCCGGCTCTGAGGCTGTTTTTGATCTGAAGTTTCCACTGTGGTTAACAATATTGTTCTTAGTCATTTGAAATAGTTAGAAGAGACAGTTTTAATATTCTTACAGCAAAGAAATGATGCATAGTATGAGGCAAAGGACATACTAAATGTTCTGAGTTAATCTTTACACCTTGTATTAAAGTATCACAGCAGTCCTCATAAATATGTAGAATTATGTATTATATATTACATATATTACACATATAATACTGTACATGTTATAATATCTACATATAATATCTACATTGTAATATGTACAATTAATAGAATTTATTTAAATGTATTCTAATTCCAAATGAAGTTATTCATTATTTTTTTCTGTATCATCAGTAAGGTGTTAGAATTAATGGTTTGTGTATAACCAAATATTTATTTTAGAATCCTACTATCCCTCAGAGATTAAAGCATGGATGATAAAATATGGCCTACGGGCTCAATCCAAATGTCCAATATCTATAAATTGAAGTTCTATTGGATGATGGTTGTGGTAACACTTGCCTATAATTCCAGTACTTGAAAGGTAGAGACAGGAAGATCAGCAGTTCAAGTTCATCCTCTACTACATAATGAGTTTGGGGTCAGATAAAACTATATGAGACTCTGAACAAACAACCAAGCAAGTGAGCAAACAAGCCTAAGCTTTATTGGAATGTAGCCTTGTACATTTATTTTTGTAGTGTCTGTGCAGAAGGACAGAACTGAGTCATTGCTTCAGAGACTGAACTACCACACAATGAATAGGCACTTACTGCATCATGGAAAAACTCTGTCAACCTCTGATTTTAAATTATTGGATCTGAATCTTCCCCAGACTGAAGTTTTTATGTAAAATGTCTTGATTTTGTCACATCTTCTTGTTACTTATTATTTAATATTTTCTTTAATATTTCTTTTACAATTAAGGTTATTTTATTTAAATACATCTTTTTTTTAACTGAAAAAGGTTAGTAATACACGACAGAAATAAAAGATATTTATGGGAGCAAACATTATTAAAACAAACGAACTTGATATTATTCTAGTTAACTTCTATTCCCTGTCAGTTTGAGACCTGTCCTCTCGGGTAATAAAGGAGATTTTTCAATAGTTAGAGAGACGATAAGGACATTTTGGACAGCAAATTGAATTTTTAATCTTGCTTTAATAAGAAGGATTAGTGAAAATTGGAAAATGAAGCTCTTATTTTCTCATCACACATGATTCATATGAAATGATTCTGCATGCCCCTACAACAACTGCAAGCATCACTCCAATCGTATGGACTGCAGCTGGGCACACGGTGCACATTCAGAAGCACTGACTTGGAAGTGGAGGTGGGAAGGCCCATGAATGCTGGCTAACATGGACTTAGAGCTTATTGCTTGCTGGGTTCTCTTATAAAGCCCCACATAGGCTTATGAACTTTGGTCCCAGGGCAAATTCTGCACAGCTTCTGCTGTTTTCCTGTTGTACAGATGGGACAGCCAAGGCGGAGAAAGGCTGGTACTTGCTCAAAGTGCACAGCTCATGGATGTCGCTGTTGGCTTTGAGGCAGTGACTGAAGGTGAGGAGTGATGCCATAGCCATCATGGTCCTTCTAGAAAATGAGCTCAGTTGTGAATTTTCAACTCTGTATCATAGTATTTTCCTAGAAGTTTGAAGGGAATTTTCACTATAAACTCTTACTTATCTTTCTAGACATCCAGCATCTCCATTCTAATTAAAGGTGTTATGAATGGGCATAGATGAATAGAATTTATCATAAAATTTCATGCCATATTAGTTTTTAAATGCTAAATTATCCAACTCTTCTAGGTGTGGTTGTGAATGCCTTTAATCTCTGTACTTGGGAGGCAGAGGCAGGTGGCTCACTATGAGTTAGAGGCCAGACTGTTCTACACAGTGAGTTGTAAGCCATTTAGGACTATATAGAGAGACTTTGTCTCAGATAAAATAAAATAATCAATTCTTTAATGACATAATACTTACTACATTCATATCCTATTTAATGCTTTAGATTTATATAGTTGTGGTGGAAGTTAGGTAGAATTGTTTGGTAAGAAGAATTTTTTTTTTTTAAATATTAAGTTTTTTTTTTTTTCCAAGACAGGGTTTCTCTGTGTAGCTGCCTGTCTTGGATCTCGCTCTGTAGACCAGGCTGGTCTCAAACTCACAACAATCAGCTTGGCTCTGCCTCCCGAGTGCTTGGATTAAAGGAGTGCACCACTACCACCCGGCTCTAAATTTTAAGTTTAAACAAAAAAAAAATTAAGTTTATTCTTCTCTCATACAATACATCTCAACCACAGTTTCCCTTCCCTCCACTCCTCCCAGTTCCTCTTCTCCTCTCCTCTCCCTCAGATCCACCCCTCCTCCATTTCTCTGTAGAAAAGAACAGACCTCCCAGGAATATCAAGCAAACACAGCATAACAAATTACAATAAGACTAGGCACAAACCCTCATTTCAAGACTGAATGAGGCAATCCAGTAGGAGGAAAAGGGTCCCAAGAGCAGGCCAAAGAGTGGGACACACCCACCTCCCACTGTTAGGAGTCCCACAAGAACACCAAGCTATGCAACCATAGCATATACGCAGAGGACCTAGCTCAGACCCGTGCAGACTCTTTGATTGCTGCTTCAGTCTCTGTGAGCCCCCACGAGCCCTCTTTAGTTGATTCTGTGGGCCTTGTTCTGGCGTCCTGATCCCTCTGGGTCCTACAATCCGTCCTCCCCCTCTTCCACAGGATTCCCTGAGCTCTGCCTAATGTTTGGCTGTGGGTCTCTGCATCTGCTCCCATCAGTTGTTGGATGAAGCCTCTCTGATGACAGTTTGACTAGTCACCAACCTATGAGTATAGCAGATTCTCATTAGGAATCATTTCATTGACTTTTTTTGGCAGTTATATTTGATTCTATCCTAGGCCTCTGGGTTATCCAGCCTCCAGTTCCTGGCAGTGCTGGGCATGGGCTTCCTCTCATGGCCTGGGCCTCAAGTTAGACCAGTCATTGGTTGGCCACTCCTACAAGCTCTGAGCCACCATTGTCCCAGCACATCTTGCAGGCAGGACAGGTTGTAGGTTGAAGGTTTTGTGGCTGGGTTGTTGTCCCAGTCCCACCTCCGGAAGCCTTGCCTGGTTACAGAACATTGATGGTTCAGGCTTCATATCCCCTATTACTAGGAGTCCTGGCTAGGGTCACCTTTGTAGATTCCAGGGAGTTTCCACTATACTAGGTTTCCACATTGTCCCCCAAATGCCCCCCCCCCCAGTTCCAGTCATCTCTCCCCATACTCTCTCCCTCCACTCCTCCTGCCTGATCCCTCCTGTTACCATCCCCATGTTCCCTGCTCCCAGTCCACCCACAAAACATATTCCATTTCTCCTCCCCAAGAAGATCCATGTGTCCCCATTGAACCCTCCTTGTTACTTAGCCTCTCTGAGTCTGTCGATTGTTGTAGCATGTTTATCATTTACTTAACAGTTAATATCCCTTTATAAGTGAATGTATATATCATGTTTGTCTTTCTGTGTCTGAGTTACCTCCCTGTGGTAGTTTTAATGCAATTGGCCCCCATAAGCTCACAGGGGGTGGCATTATTAGGTGTGGCTTTGGTGGAGTGTATTAGAAGTGTCACTGTAGGGGTGGGCTTTGAGGTCTCCTTTGCTCAAGCCTCACTCAGTGTGACACTCAGACCATTTTCTGTCAAGATGTAGGACTCTCAGCTTCTTCTCCATCACCATGTCTGCCTTCATACCACTATATTGTGCCATGATGATAATGGACTAAACCTCTGAAAATGTAAACCACCTCAATTAAATGTTTTTCCTTTATAAGAGTTGCCATGGTCACGATGACTCTTCATAGCAATAAAAAACCCTAAGACACTCACTCAGGATGATTGTGCTTTAGTTGCATCCATTTGCCTGCAAATTTCATTTTATTTGTCCATTCTTTGGTTGATGGATATATAGACTGTTTCCAGTTTCTGGCTATTATGAATAATTTAAGCACCATAATAAAGTTTACTTTCTTCTTCTGTATTTTTGTTGTTGTTGATTACATACTCTCCTCTCTGACTGAGGATCTCTTTATTTATCCTATTAATAATGAATCCAATATGCTCAATGAGGCACATAAAATATGAGATTTACATAATCAACTTTCAAGAACTTTCATGATTACATTGAAATGATCCTCAGGACTTCTACCTACTTTTCCCCTCCATGTCTGGGGAACAAAGGTTAGTCACAGGCCATCAATTCTATACTCAAAGAGCACCACCCCTCCCAACAGGTCAGGTAGGAAACAGGTGGCCCCTAAGATTAGCAAGTGACTTGGTTTTTTTTTTTTTTTGGTTTTTCGAGACAGGGTTTCTTTGTGTAGCTTTTGCACCTTTCCTGGAGCTCACTTGGTAGCCCAGGCTGGCCTCGAACTCACAGAGATCCGCCTACCTCTGCCTCCAGAGTGCTGGGATTAAAGGCGTGCGCCACCAATACCTGGCCGACTTGGTTTTTTTTTATACTAACTAAAATATTCTGGCCAGCTGTCCTTTGTGGTTACAAGGTACCAGACAATGAGTCTTAAGAGACAAATCTTAAAGAGTTATTTTCATTCTTCAAGAAGCTTGATGCAGTATTTGCACCATGTAGCATAATAAGCACTACATTTTTTACGTTTAATTATAAGTACACCTTCCCTATGTCCCTTTGATCTTACGCCAGCTATTTTAGGCACAAATGTAGACTTTAAGCCTTGCTCTGGGTAATCAGATGTCCTCAACTTCTCTGTAGCTATTGTGCCAGTAAGTTCCTAATAGCATCTCTCCATAACATATTTCCTGGGATCAGTGCCTTTTAAAATACAATCAACAGGACACATTAAATATTCTTTAGTGAGTTCAAATAAAGAATTTCTTTTACAGCATTTGGGGTAGTCATAAAATTATGCTGAGTAGGAGTGAAAGACACAGAGGAACTTTTCACCTTCTCATACATTCCCCAGTGGAACTATTCACCACTTTCCTGTGTGGTGGTATTGTGTTCCCCGAAATATTGTGCATGCTAATAAACTATCTGGGGTCAGAGAACAGAACAGCCACAATATTAAACATAAAGGATAGGCAGTGGTAGCACATGCCTTTAATCCTAGCATTCCAGAGGCAGAGGTCTACCTGGATCTCTGTGTGTTCAAAGATACAGCCAAGCATGGTGACTCACGCCTTTAATCCCAGAAAGTGAGCCTTTAATCCCAGGGAGTGATGGCAGAAAGCAGAAAGGTATATAAGGTGTGAAGACCAGAAACTAGACGCTTTTAGCTGGTTAAGCTTTCAGGCTTTCGAGAAGCACTTCAGCTGAGATCCATTTGGATGAAGACACAGAGGCTTCCAGTCTGAGGAAACAGGACCAGCTGAGGAACTGGCAAGGTGAGGTGGCTGTGTCCTGTTCTGCTTCTCTGATCTTCCAGCGGTCACCCCAATACCTGGCTCCGGGTTTGTTTTTATTAATAAGAACATTTAAGATTCATGCTACATCCCTGTAACATCCTCTCATTATTCTCTTGTGTCCAAATCACCATGAAAAACCGGTAGCAACAGCAACAAGACCAAGAGAGGAGAGACGCAGAACCAGACATCATTCTGGGGAATCACAGAAGGCAGAGAGGAATTTTCTTGCAGCATCTTTGTCATACAGCAAGGTGCTCATCAGGACTCTGCCATACAGTAAGCCATCCATTCTACAGGTCTGTGCTCATCCCAGCAGATACATGGCTCTTCTCATCTCCCCCCTTATTATTATTTTTTAAATTTATTTATTTATTTATTTATTTATTTATTTATTTATTTATTTAACATCATGAATGAAGCTTTCCCTCCCTTATCTCCTCCCATTCCCTCCCCCTCCTCCCCATTCACTCTTCCTCTGTTTCTGTTCAGACAGGGCAGGTCTCCCATGGGTATCAACAAAGCATGGCATATCAAGTTGCCGTAAGACTAAGCACCTCCCCTTTTGTATTAAGACTGTACAAAGCAACCAAATATAAGGTATAGTTTCCCCAAAGCCAGCCAAACTTTCAGGGGCAGCCCCCTACTCCCACTGCCAGGAGTTTCACAAGCAGACCAAGCTAAACAACTGTTGCATATATAGAGAGGGCCTAGGACAGTCCAATGTAGGCTCCTTGGTTGTTGGTTCAGACCCTGTGAGCTCCTGTGAGCCAAGGACAGTTGTTTCTGTGGGTTTTCTTGTGTTGTCCTTGACCCTCTGGCTCCTACAACCCTTCCTCCCTCTCTTCAGCAGGATTCCCCAAGCTTGGCCTAATGTTTGGCTGTGGGTCTGCATCTGTTTCCATCAGTTACTGGATGACAACTGGGGTAGGTACCAATCTATGAGTATAGCAGAATATCTTTAGGCATCACTATGTTGACATTTTTTCTTCAGTCATGTTTGGTTCTATCCTAGGTCTCTGGGCCATCTAGCCTCTAGGACCTAGCATTCCAGGAAGTGTCAGGGGTGGACTCACTTTCATAGCATGGGTCTGAGGCTGGACTAGTCATTGGTTGGCCACTCCCACAATCTCTGTGCAACCCTTAGCCCCCTGCCCCCTCACATCCAATAGACAGGACAGACTGTAGGTCAAAGGTTGAGTGGCTGAGTTGGTGTGCCAATCTCTCCACTGGAAGTCTTGCCTGGTCATAGGAGATGGCAAGTTCAGGCTATTTATCCATCATTGCTGGGAATCTTAGCTAGGGTCATCCTCGTAGATTCCTGGGAGTTTTTCTTGCACCAGATTTCTACCCAACCCTGAAATGTCCCCCTGTCCAGTCACATCTTTCGGTAATTCCTCCCTCCACCCCCCAACCTGATCCCTCATGTTCCCATCTCTACTCATACCCAGTCTACCCAGAAGATCATTTCTCCTTCCCTGGGAGATATATGTGTCCCCCCCCCCCACCTTGGTCCCTCCTTATTGCCTAGTCTCTTTGAGCCTGTGGATTGGAGCATGGTTATTTTTTACTTTACAGCTAATAACTTATAAGTTAGTAAATACCATGCTTGTCTTTCTGGGTCTGGGTTACCTCATTCAGGTTGTTTTTTTGTTTTCCTAGTTCCATCCACGTGCCTGCAAATTTTATGTTGTCATTGTTTTTACATCTGGGTAATACTACATTGTGTAAATGTACCATATTTTATTTATCCATTCTTTGCTCAAGGGGCATCTAGGTTATTTCCATGTTCTGGCTATTACGAATAAAGCTGCTGTGAACATAGCTGAGCAAGTGTCTTTGTGGTATGGTAGAGCATATCTTGAAAATATATCCAAGAGTAGTATAGCTGGGTCTTCCATCAGTTATTGGATGAAGTTTCTATATGACAATTAGGGTAGTCACTTATCTGATTACAGGGGAAGGCCAGTTGAGAGACCTTCTCCATTGTTGCTTGGAGTCTTAGTGGGGTTTATCCTTGTGAGTTCCTGGGAATTTCCCTACCACCAGGTTTCTCCCTAACCCCATAATGGTTCCCCCAACAAGATATCTCTTTCCTTGCTGTCCCTCTCTGTCCCTCCCCCAACTCAACCATCCTATTCCCTCATGTTCTCTTACCACCTCCCCTTACCACACCCCACACTCCCAATTTACTCAGGAGATCTTATCTATTTCTTCTTCTTTGGGGTATCCATGCATCTATGTCTCTCTTGGGGTCCTCCTTTTTACCTAGCTTCTCTGGGGTTGTGGATTGTAGCCTGGTTATCCTTTGCTTAACATCTAATATCCACTTATAAATGAGTACATACCATGTTTGTCTTTCTGGGTCTGGGTTACCTCACTCAGGATGGTTTTTTCTAATTCCATCCTTTTGCCTGCAAATTTCATGATGTCATTGTTTTTTACTGCTAAGTAGTACTCTATTGTGTATATGTGCCACATTTTCTTTATTCATTCTTTGGTTGAGGGGCATCTAGGTTGTTTTCAGGTTCTGGCTATTACAAATAATGCTGCTATGAACATAGTTGAGCAAATGTCCTTGTGGTATGATTGAGCATCCCTTGGGTATATGCCCAAGAGTAGCATTGCTGGATCATGAGGTAGAAAGTAAGTAGATCCATATCTATCACCTTGCACAAAACTCATATCCAAATGGATCAAAGACCTCAACATAAAACCAGGTACACCAGACCTTATAGAAGAGAAAGCAGGAATAGCCTTAATTGCATTGGCACAGACGATGATTTTCTGAACAGAACACTGATAGCACAGGCACTAAGATCAACAATTAATAAATGGGACTTGTGAAACTGAAAAGCTTCTATATGGAAAAAGACATGCTATCATTCAGACAAAGTGGCAGGCTACAGAATGGGACAAGATTTTTATTAATTATGCATGTGATAGAGGGCTAATATCTAAAATATATAAAGAACTTAACAGAACCTTGGGCATCAAGAAAACAAACAGTTCAATTAAAAAATGGGGTACAGATCTAAACAGAATATTCCCAAAAGAAGAAACACAAATGACTGAGAGGCACTTAAAAATATTCAACATCTACATTTACATCAGTGAAATGTAAATCAAAACTACTTTGAGATTTCATCTTATTCCAGTCAGAATTACCAAGTTCAATAAAACAAGTGACAGCTCATGTTATCAAAGTTTTGTGGTAAAGGGAACACTCATCCACTGCTGGTGGGAGTATAAACTGGTCCAGTGACTATGGAAATTAGTGTGGCAGTTCCTCAGCAAGCTGGGAATAGATTTACCTCAAGATCCAACCATACCATTCTTGAGCATATGCTTCTAAAGTGAGCTTCTTCCTATCTAACCTGTGCCTTTATTGCCTTGCTGTTCTGCCTTCCCATTGGCTCTTAGCCCAGCCACCTCACTTCCTCATCACTGCCTGTCTGTACAGACCTCCAGGTCTCTATGGTTGGTACTGGGATTAAAGGTGTGTGTCACCCGCCTTGCACAGCCTTGGTGCAGTGGGAAGGGGCTTGGACCTGCCTAGGCTCAGTGTGCTGGGCTCTGCTGACTCCCCATGGGAGACCTTGATTTGGGGGATGTGGGGATGCAGGGTAGCTTGGGAGAGGGCTGGGAGGTGGGAGGAGGGAGGAGGGGGGATCTGTGGATGGTATGTGGAGTGAGTAGAAAATTTCTTAATAAAGAAAAATGAAAAAAAAAGAGAAAAAACAGGTATGTGTCACCATACTTGGCTCTGCCTGCCATGTGATCAGATTAAGGGCGTGTGCTACCACTGCCTGACTTTTGTTTATGGCTTGCTATCTATGTCCTCTGATCTCCAGGCACTCTCCAGGCAAACTTTATTTATTAAAATACAAATAAAATATCACAACATTTCAGCACAAATAAAAGCTCTACCATGTATTCACCAATCTGATTACCAGTGTAGGCCAGTTCAGGCATCCTCTCCACTATTGCTAGTAGTCTAATCTGGGGTAGTACAGACAGTTGTGTAGCTTGGTCTGTTTGAAGGGCCCCTGGCAGTTAGATCAGGATTTATTCCTGGTGCATGAACTGCCTTTGTGGAGCCCATTACTTACAGTCAGGAGCCTTGCTCACCCTTGATGCAGGGGGGAGGGGCTTGGTCCTGCCTCAGCTGAATGTAGCAGGCTTTGCTGACTCCCTATGGGAGGACTTACCCTTTTGGAGGAGGGGATGGGGGTGGGTAAGGGGAGACTGGGGGAGAGCAGGAGGAGGGAAGAGAGGAGGATCTGTGGTTGATATATAAAATGAATAAAAAAATAAAATAAAATAAAAAAATCCAAGCAGGGGGAAAATATGTGTTTGAAACTTTGAAAAAAAATAAAGAAATAAGTAAAATGTCCTAAAATAATAAAAAAGAAACCCAATATAGATATTCTAGAAATGAACAGTAGACAATGAACATTGAAATCCAGGAGACTCTTGACTGAGTCTGCTGCCTGGACCATGTGGGATGTCATAATACTGAAGGTGTGGCATCTGAAACAAAGGAGGCAGATCCAATGGCTTGTAAGAGCTTTCTCTTTAGTTATGGCTTTTGTACTTCCAATGGTAACAAATATGGTAAAAACTATGGTAGTCAATGATGGAACCACCAGGCTGCCTTCAATTCCCCCTTTGCCTCTGAATGGTTTTAGATTGCTTATGCTGGGTTTCACATCATTAAGCAGAAATAAAGGAGCTTATTCTGCTAGAGCTATTAAAATAAGACAAAATATGTGAAGGATCTCTTTATTTCACTTCTTTCACATGTAATAGGAGTAAGAAAGAGCAAAGCACCATGGCTGAGTCACAGGTAGGGGTGCCTTGTGCCTCTGATGTGATGTTTCTCTTGGTGCTACGAAAGCAGTATTCGTTTTTTCCTTTTTTTCACCAACCATGATAGTTAGTTGATTTATATGCCAACTGAAGCACTACTTTTAATTCATACACAGACACCATTTAACTCAGTAACAGATAAGGGATTCCAGCTACCAGGAACTGGAGCCAGATTCTGACCTTTACCTATAGTTCAGATCTTAAGTGTCCTTCAGATGTCCCCATGCTAAAAGCATGGGCCACAGCTCATGGCACCACTGAGAGTTGTTGGGACCTTTAAGAATCAAGGACCAGGGGAAGTCTTTAGGTCATCAGCATCTTGTCCTTGCAGTACAGTGGGACTCTGCCCTAGTCCTCTTTTTTCTCTTGTAGTTGACTGCTGTGAGCTGAGTGGTTTTGCTTCACTAGGTGCTGCCACCATGATAGACAGTTTTATCACAGAACCAATGCAATAAGGCCAATTAATCATGGAACTGAAGCCTCCAAAATTGTGAGCTAAAATAAGCAGTTCTCTGTGAGTTGATTTATCTCCAATATTTCTTGTGCTAAGAGAAAGCTGACATAGCTCGTGGCCTTGAATATGTTCTATGGCTTGGTTTCATTATTCATAAAAATGGAGATAAGAGTGCATCATTCAGACTAGGGAAATTTGCATTTTAATTTCATAGGTTTATAACATGGCTTGACACATACATGCACTTTCTATGTGTTGTTACATAAAACACTTTGGCATCTCTGAGAAATGTCAACAAGAAAATCACTTTAACATTTCCAGAAGTTTATGGTAAAGGTTTTAATATTCTGCTGCACATCTTCCATATATGAGTTCTTGGACAGTGAGAAGGGTAAATTTGCCTGTGCTGTCTTTGGTGTCTTTGGGTCTTCCAGAGTGCATGATATACCACCTTGTTGTCAAGGTAACAAGATTTGAGATTGTTTTGTAAGATGACAACAGGACCATTTAAGAAGATAATTCTTGGAAATGCTTGAGAAACAGAGGTGTTTTAGGAACAGGTTTTACTGAAGCAAAAGTTTCTAAATCTTATCAGAAAATCAATTGTTCTGTCATTTAGTTGAATTATTGACAGGAGCCTGTGTTTTCAAACAAGTGCCTGACATTTTGTATCTTCACAACAATGGGGCAGAACTTCTAAATTAAGAGTATGTGGAATTGGTGAATTTTGTTCTCTTTGAAAAATGCATAAAATATTGGGGGCTTCACTTACTTATGAAGGGGAGGTAATATGTGCAGATATTTGATAGAATTAATTCTAGAAGTAGGAAGGGTTTATGAGTACAGCCACTTTTACATAGCTACTCAATGCCAAGGCAAAGTTAATAATACTAATAGAACAAACTTAGGGAAATCTAATTTGGGAATACATAACCTCATTTATATGTCACCTAATTTAAATTATTCAGAAGGATTATTGCTATTTTGGCATCCATTAGCTACAAAGAAAATTATGCTTATTCTTTTTTATGATGCCAAGAAAAGAGAAGAAATATATGAGGTGCTTTGTAGGTTTATTGTCATGTTTTGATCTTAACTAAATACATATTTTTTTAAAGTTAATATGATATAAAAACAAAGAAAAATATTAGTTTATCCTCATTATGAGTGTTCAGCACAAGACTAGCAGTGACTTCATGCTGATGTCCAACTCCCAGAGGAGTGATCCCAGACCTTCCTTTTCCTTACATCACTTGCTCCAGATTCAAAGTCCAGGGCAGAGCCTGCGGCTAAGCTCTGCCCTGGTTTTACATGGGTGTGTGAAAACTTGATTCCCACAAAGCTCCACATGGTAGGATCTTCTAGTTAGGAAGCATAAATACTGGATAGACACAGAAAAAAACACAGCCTCATGAGTACCCTTGAGTTCAGTAGAGATCCTCTTCAAAAAATAAAAAATAAATAAATAAAGGGATAAAAACAATCTGTACATTCTATGTGTATTAACAGGTAATAATATACATATGCACTTCTGAAAATGAGTGTCCTCCTTAGTGTCTTTGAAGTTCATCTCTATGCCATTCATGGTGTTTTGGCTTTCTTTCATCTAATGGGAAGAGCGGAATGAGAAAATTACTTTTCTTCCTTTATACCAGCTCACCTGAAGTTGCTGTCTTTTCTCCTGAATTTGACTCTTAGACTAACGGGGTGGGAGTATAGCTATTTGTCCCCAATCTAGACAGTTCTCTCAAGTAGCTCAGCAGAGAGATGTCTTGTACCCCAAACTACTGCTTATTAGAACTTAAAATGTGATGCGTATAGTTTCCTGTGCTCTTGGTTTGGGTCTTCAGTCTTAATTTGCACACAAAGAAAATATTCCCAGTAACTTTCAGTAGGCATTTCTGAAGAGATCAGGTGATTAGGAAGTGTGGCCTTGTTGGAGGAGATATATCCCTGGGGTCAGGTTCCGAGGTTTCTATAGACTCATACCATTCCAAGTGTGCTATCTGACACTTACTTTTGGATCAAGATGCAAGCTCTCAGCTGTTGCTTTCTGTCATCATGGACTCTAACCCTCTGAAACTGTAAGCCAAATTAATCATGTTTTTCATAAGTTGCCTTGGCCATGGTGTTTTACGATTAGCAATAAGAAAGTAACTAAGACAGAAGTTGGCACAGTGGAGTGGGCTATTGTTGTGAGGGTCCTGACCATTTTCTTTTTAGGACTGTGGACTTTGGACTAGGAAACAAATTGAATGCTGTAAACAAAGCTTAATGGGTCATCTTAGTAGGAGCTTAGAAAACAGTAGTGCTGAGAGAAATGATTGCTATGGAGGTCCAGCTCAAGAGATTTCCAAGGTGAACAATATTAGCAGCTGGGATATAGACAACTCTCATATCTTGACAAAGAAAGTGACTGCCTTCTGCCCTTTTCCTAAGAATCTGCCTGAGGCTATAATGTACTAATTTCCTTGGTGGAGAGATTTCAAGACAGTCTAATACTGACTCTGTTATATGGTCATTAGTAATCACTCTGATGCAGGTTTATAACGAAAAGGAATAAGTGGGGGGAAAAGAAATGCAAACATACAGTTTTAAGAAAAAAAGAGGACTAGGAAAGTTAATGTTGGAGCTAAGGCTTATGATGAAAGAGATAAGAAGATTGAAGAGAGGCCTGATCTAAAATGAAATAAAGGGAAGGGTGACCTTAAGGCAAGAACTCACCCCACTAGGAGTCCAACTTGAGAAGAGAAAAGACCTAAGGGATTTTCTGCTCCTAAAAAGTAACAACTGCCCATGTTGATCTGGATTTAGAATCATGAAAGATACATGAGTAAAGGAATTGTGGAATCTTCCTCCATGGTTAAGGGGAGCTTCTGAGGCCAGGCACATGCCAGGGGAATCCCTGCATGGAGGCCTTTTTTTTTTAAGCTGTGAAAGTGGATCCTAGACTACATTAGAGACCCCAAGACGTTCAAGAGCCCAGAATATTGGATATCAGCCATGAAAAGCTGCACATGAGGAATAGAACAAACCCAAGAGAGAGAAATATGTTACAGGCAGCAAAGTTGGACGAGCAGAGCCATCAAAGCCCTTTAATGTAAGACATGGAGTGGTGGGATTTACAGTTTGCCCTGATGAATTTTGATCTTTCTTTGGTTGTATTTTCTCACTATGCCACAATTCCTCTTTTTTAGAATGGTAATGTATATTATATGCATGTTGTGAGTATGTTATTTTCTTTTTACCTTTACAGGGTGTTACAATAAAGAGAATGTCTTGAGTCTCAGAAGAGACTTTAGACTTCAAAACTGAGTTGTGACTGTGAAAGACTATGGAGACTTTTGAAGTTGGACTAAGTAAAATTTGAATTATGATATGGCCACAAGTCTGTGGGTGCCAGGGAGTAGAATGTGGTGGTTTGAATAAGAATGACCTCTATAGATTCATATACATGGATACTTGGTTCCCAGTTGTTGAAACTGTTTGGAAAGGGTTGGAAGGTATCTGCTTGATGGAGGAGGTGTGTTACTGGGGGTGGGCCTTGAAATTTCAAAAGGGTCAGGCCATTCCCAGTGTCCTCTTTTGGCTTCGTGATTGTGAATCAAGATGTGAGCTCTCAGCTGTTCCTTCAGTCCACCATCATAGATCCCTACCCTGTGAAACCAGAAGCCAAATTAGAAGCTTCTTTTTATAAGTGTCATTGGTCATGCTATTGTATCCTAGCAATAGAAAAGTAAGTTGACATGAACCATATAAATGATACTAAAACAGAGAATATAAACATCTTGTACTGAAATAAAGGAAACTGATGATAAAGAGCATAATATATATGAGGGAAAAGATATATCAAACTATATCTTAGACAAGCCAATGTTTTTCAAGGATCTGAAAATAACTCTTAGGGCAAAAGAAGAAATGTTAGCACACTTAGCATGTATCAGATGTGGTGGGTTTAATGAGAACATTATGGAACATCTTGTGTTCAGAAGGAAAAAGTGTGACTCCATGATTTTCAAAAATTTTACCAAAGATAAAATATCACAGACAAATATTGTCAAAGATTCAACAGGGAAATCAGCACAGTTAAGCCTGAAAAAACATGATAAAGATGAAGCTCCTAGAAGGCAAGTTATGAGAAAGATCACTGAAATAAAAAAGCTAGTATTAGAAGATAGGTAGGTAATGTTATATTTATATTAGAATTAGGCATGGTGATTATAGGAAGTGTGGTTATAGAGCACAGTTTAAATATGATGAATATTGAAATGCAAAAATAATAATCTAATACAGTGAGAGATGGGGAGAAAAAGTGAGGTAGAAGGAAATAAAAGCATAATTATTAATTTTTTAGATCAGCACAGAAGAACATAAGTGGACACAATGCAGAGACCAATGAATTGAGTGAGTCCAGCCCCAATGGATACCTCTATATCACAGATCCTGCATCTATGGCTCAGGGAACTTTGCAGAAGAGGGGGTTAAAAATTGTAAGAGCCAGAGGATCAGGAAGTCTTCTATAAAATGGTTATCTCCTAGAAATGGCTGCAGAAATGGACTGGGACAATGGCAATATCAATGGACATGTTAATGTGACAGGGGGAACATTCACAGAGTTGTACCCCTGAACAAAGAACAGCAGTCAACTAATAACTGCTAAGAGAAGTGTACTTTTTAAAGCAAGGAGTCAAATAATATGTTCTAAAGCAGAAAATCCAAGAACTGTTGTTTATGGGTGTTATTTAGCCTAACGGATCAAAATGAATTATTAGATGTTAAAAATGAAGAAATGAAGCAGATGCAGAGACCCACAGCCAAACATTAGGCAGAGCTTAGGGAATCCTGCAGAAGAAGGGAAGGAAGGATTGTAGGAGCCAGAAAGGTCAAGGGCACCACAAACAAAAATCCACAAAATCAACTAACTTGGGCTCATAGGGACTCACATAGACTAAAATGACAACCAGGGAGCCTGCCTGGAACTGACCTGGGTCCTCTGCATATATGTTACGGTGTGTAGCTTGTTCCTCTTGTGAGACTTCTAACAGTGGGAGCAGTGTCTGTCTCTGACTCTCTTTACCTGATTTTGGGACCTTTTTCTTGATACTCTTTGCTTTGTCCAGTCTTAATATGAGGGGAGGTGCCTAGTCTTGCTGCAACTTGATATGCCATGTTTTGTTGATATCCATGGGAGGCCTGCTCTTTTCTGGAGAGAAACAGAGAAAGAGTGGATGAGGGCAGGACAGAGAGGAGATGAGGGGAGGGACTGGAAGACAGATCTATCCATCTGTCTATCTGTCTATCTATCTATCTATCTATCTATCATCTACTATCTATCTCTATCATCTCTTTATCTATCTACTTATCCATCTATTTCTATTTCAGATACATGTTTAAGAATACATATATGTTATATATATTATGTAAGAAATAATTTTCTTATTCTAAAATTCTTAAAACCAAAGAAAAGGCAACTCAGTAGAAAAAAGAGTATGCATGGACAGGTCACAGAAGAGTAAACATACACATGAAATTTCAATACATGAACATACATAAAGATAAAACTGCTAATATAGAAATGAAAGCAAATAAAAATTAGGTACTTCACTCTCACCAAACTTTTCAAGCTATTCTCTGAAGAAAATATTGCCCTCTGCTCTGAAATCTCAAATTGATACATTAGTCCTCTACCTCTCCCATGTTATGTAGTCGGCCAAAAAGGTCTGGTGAAATCCAAAGAACAAATGAGGAACAATAGCCCTTCAAGGGTAAAGAAAACAACTTACTTGAATTTACCATTTAGCTGCTTAGAAGAACTTAGCTTTAAGCTTTGGTTTCTCCATTCCCAGTATTTGTAGCATTCCTTAGCAGCTCACACAGAAATGGAAATTCCTTTGGAGGACTTGATTTTTTTCCTCTCAGTGTTTTATTTTATTTTCTATTGATCCAGAATATCTTGCCGTCCCCACAACAGGCTTATTGAATTATTATTTTAAACTGTAACAGTAAATGTTAATGTCCTAACTGGCCCACCTTCCTCCAACCTGTCTCTAGTATTCCAGTGATCATGAATACACCTGTCAGCTAATCCTCCTATCAGTTCCTCTTGGCTTATTATAGCTTCCTGCTCACTGATTGTCATAGAATCATACTTGACAGGCCCTTCACAATAGCCCTTTTAAAAAATAGCTCTTTGAGAACTTCATACAATGTGTTTTTATCATATGCACCCCTTTCCACATCTCCTTTTGGATCCACTCCCCCTTCCCTACCTACCTAACTTTGTGTCAGCTTTTTAATTTTTAACCCAATTGGGTCAAACTTGTTGCTGTGGGGTGTTCTGTATGGCAAATGTGTTGCTAATAAAACACTGATTGGCCAGTGGCTAGGCAGGAAGTAGGCAGGACTAACAGAGAGAATTAAAAGAGCAGGAAGGCAGAAGGAGACTGCCTGCCAGCCAGCAACCGCCAGGACAAGCAGCATGTAAAGATGCCGGTAAGCCACGAGCCATGTGGCAAGGTATAGATTTATGGAAATAGATAACTTAAGATATAAGGACAGTTAGCAAGAAGCCTGCCACGGCCATACAGTTTATAAGCAATAGAAGTCTCTGTGTTTCCTTGGTTGGGTCTGAGCGGCTGTGGGACTGGCAGGTGAAAGAGATTTATCCTGACTGTGGGCCAGGCAGGAAAACTCTAGCTGCAACTTGTAATATCCATGTATTCTTAGACTTGTGGCTTTTGGCTAGCATAAGGTCGATCTACCAGGAGGTACACTTTTAAAGAAAACTGAACGTTCCTGAACTTCAGCTATTAATTACCAATAATAGCTCTTCAGCTAGTGGTAGGACTTTATGCCCACCTTTACCCTCCATGGTGAGACTTCATCTGGCTTGAATTTGCACAGGTCTTGTGTATGTTTTCACTATGGTTGTGAGTTCATATGTGTAACTGTCCTGCTGTGTCCAGAAAACACTTTTCATGCAGTCATCCACTGCCTCTGGTTCTTACAATCTTTCTGCTCCTCCCTGAGCATTGGCAAGAGGGGTTGTGATACAGGCATCCCTTTTAGGGATGAACATGCTTCTGTCTCTTATTCCCTGCACCTTGACCAATAACACAATTGTTTTCATCTCTTTTAAGTTGGTGTCTATTTTGTTCTCATGGGCACTAGGCCCATGCAGTTTCAAATTTGCTTCCAGAATTCTCTTTCCTTTCAGCTGTTTAAAAGACTAATCCTTCACAAACTGATGAAGTCTGTCTTCCTTTCCTTTAGACAGTGTACCTTATTCCTATTCTGAATGCTTAACCACATTCAACTGTAGTGTTTAAGCTATTGCATTCCTGAAATTGTGAAATATATCTCTTATCCTAATGGGACAGAAAGGTCCTGAAGGACAGGAATTATCTTTAAAACTTCTATTCCTGAGTTCACAAGGACTAACATAATGAGTTGATTTGTTTGCCTAGGTGTGATTTCAACTCCACTTAAGTACTTATTATTGGTATATGAATATTGACATTCCACTTGGCCAGTGACATTGTCTTTTTATTCAGGTTGCTTTAAATGGCAGTATTTGAATATCCTACTTGGTAGAAATCAGTGCAGAATTGTGACCAGAACATTTTTACATATCCCACCATGTGTTATTGTAATCAGGTGCTGTTTTTACAACCAATCAGTTTAAAAAGTACATCGTGAAACAGGGTATAAAGACTGACAAAAGAGAGGGAAGTTTCAGTTCAAGAGGTTCAGGAGGAAAAGGAGCCAAGATTTTCTGTGAAAATCAACAAATAAGATTATGTTCTATTCAGTAGCTTTCTAATGCAATCAGACTTAAGAAACCCTTCAATTTCTTCTAAATTTTGTATCCCCTTTAAAGAAAGAAGGTCTGGAACAGTAGGATTTTTGAAAAGATAGTTGGGGAAAAGCCATGAAATTTGCTGTTGTAATATTTTAGGGGTGTGTGTGCAGGAATACTAAAACTTTCTATTTCCCCCAGAGCTGAACAGTTTACTATTTCAGACCCCCGACACCCAGTCTGTTTACCAGTTCTTTTACCTTGTAGCTCACACATATTATCAAGTTATGTTTTCATTTTTACTTCCACTTGCTACTGTATGACAAACTTCAGCTCTGTAGGAATTATAGTGGAGTCTCTTCCTCCAGGAATTTCTTCCTCTTCTAAACTATCTTTCAGGCTGCATACTGAACCATCAAAACACACCACTTTTTTTTTTTTTTTTGAGTTCACAGACATGCCAAACTGTAGCATAATTCTTTTTTTTTTTTTTTTTTTTTGGTTTTTTGAGACAGGGTTTCTTTGTGTAGCTTTGTGCCTTTCCTGGAACTCACTTGGTAGTCCAGGTTAGCCTTGAACTCACAGAGATCCGCCTGCCTCTGCCTCCCGAGTGCTGGGAATAAAGGCGTGCGCCACCACCGCCCGGCTTGTAGCATGAATCTTAAAGAGTCTTATTAATAAAATCAAACCTGAGGCCAGTTATTGGGGTGAATTCTGGAAGAAGCAGAACAAGTCACAGCCACCTCACCTCGCCAGTTCCTCAGCTGATCCTGTTTCCTCAGACTGGAAGCCTCTGGGTCCTCATCCAGAATGAATCTCAGCTGAACTGCTGTTCCAAAGCCTGAAACCTTAACCAGCTAAAAGCTTCTAATTTCTGGTCCTCACGCCTTATATACCTTTATGTTTTCTACCATCACCCCCTGGGATTAAAGGCTCGCTTTGTGGGATTAAAGGGGTGAGTCTCCATGCTTGGCTGTATCCTTGAACACATGTATTTCTGCCTCTGGAATGCTAGGATTAAAGGCGTGTGCTACCACTGCTAACCTCTGTTTAATATTGTGGCTGTTCTGTCTCTGACCTCAGGTAAGTTTATTAGGGTGCACAATATTTTGGGGAACACAATACCACCACACCAAAACATGCTAAAATTTCCCAGTTCTTTCTGATCCTGACTGTACTTCTTTAAAAAATGTCTCTCCAGTGCATGGTTTATATTCTAACCATATAGAATTTCTTGCTGTTCCTTGACACAGTGAACAATTTTTCCTTTCATTCCTCTTATTATCTGATTCCCTTTACTTTGACTATCCTGTCTTTTATCATTTATTTAAATCATTTGTATCCAGCAAGAAGCAGTGCCTACTTCAAGTATTTCAAAAGGAATCATGGTGCCTTCTTGAATGGATGTGAATTGCTCTTGGTTCCCTCTTAGTACATTTGTTTTCAATACACATTACTTATTTGTAATAATCCCATTCTCCTAAATCAGCCGTAGATATTTCTCTATTCAGTTTTGTTTATCTCATGGTGTGTAGCACAGAGAATACTGTGGTTCTGTTATTGTCACAAGGGTGGCCACCAGAATGACAAGACCTGTTTTGAATTGCTATTAAGCTCGCTTTTGCCCCATTTTAAAAAGCATTAATCATATAATCTGTTGTGAACAGGATTCCTATAATACATCAAAACTGGTTTCTTTTATTAGACTTGGCAAATTTTCTTTCAGTCTTTCAATTCATTATTGTTAAGGTTATGCGTTGTCAATATTATCAAGTTGGGGAACTATTTTCAAGTTGTAACATTCAAAGCATTTAGAATTTTGAGACAATAACTTATGTTAAATACTAAAATTGATGGCTCCCATTTATTAGGTTTTTCCTCGATATCTTACAACAGTGGAGTATTGTTTTGTGTTATCCTGATCATTGTCAATATTTCATATTAAATCAATAAGATATGTATTTTCTAATGTGTTTGTGTAATATATGTCTTCATTCATTGATTTAATAATTTCATCAGTGAATTATTTTAAACTCATTTAAAGTTGATCTCTTACTTTTAATGAGTTACTGCTTTGAGGAGAATTTGAAAATCTTTCACAATTCTTTCTTCCAAATTTATTAAAATTTTGTTTCATACTGTTTAGTTACTATTGCTGTGAGAACACAACTTGGGGAGGAAGAGATTTATTTTGCTTACACTTCCATATCACTGTTCAGCATTGAAGGAAATCAGCCAAAAACTGAAGCAGTGCAGGAACCTGGAGGCAGACCTGATGAAGAGGACTTGGAGGAGAGCTGGGAATGCTGTTTACTAGGTGGCTCCTCATGGATTGCTCTGCCTGCTTTCTTATAGTACCGAGGACCTCGAGCCTAGAGATGGCACCACCCACAATGGGCTGGGCTCTTCCAAATCAATCACTAACTAAGAAAATGTCCTGTAGGCTTGCCTATAGCCTAATGTCATGAAGGCATTTTCTCAGTTAATATTTTCTGCTCTCAAATGCTCTAGCTTGTGCCAAGGTTACAGAAGAACTAGGCAGGACATATAGAATATATTTTTATTTTGTTATTTCCCCTCTCCCAACTCCTCCTAGATTATCCTTGACTCTCCTACCTACCCAACTTCATTTTCCTTGTCTCTCTCCAAAAACAAAACAAAACAAAAAAAAGAATATAAAACAAACAAAAAAACAGCAAGATAAGAAATACCAAAATGAAACAAAGACCCCATGAACCAACCAACCAACCAACCAAGCAAAAACATGGGTTCTTTTTGTGTTCACAAGCTACTCTTGGGTGCAGTTTATTTCCTTCTTAATACCTAAATAATTTATATTTATTTACTCCTAATACATGTCTCTCTATATTTTATTTCATATACCTTCAATTTCTAAATTTGTATTTTATCTCACTTATTTAATGAATGTATTTAAATATGACAAAAGAGTCATGCTCATGTCCAATCACATT
>CABHPP010143995.1:0-10606 GCA_902168425.1 Peromyscus attwateri
AATCTGCAATGACATTCCCACTGTCTTGAGAACAGAGATTCTTTCTCCTTACAAGGATACCCAGAACTCATAATCAGTATTGCCATGGAGGAGGCATTACATGAGGATGGCTTTATAAACTCCCAAGGGGATTCCAACGAGGGACCAGGGAGAGCACAAAGGCTGAGAGCAATGATGCTCAATGTGAGGCTCCCTGGCCTTAGCACTTATATCACCTGAAATCTTTGAGACATGCGAATATTCAGGCCTACTATGAATCTCTGACTCAGTCGATCTGGAAGGACACACACACACACAAACACACACACACACACACACACACACACACACACACACACACACACTGTAAGGTAGCCTCTCAGAGACAGTACAGAACACACTCAGACATCCAATCTTCACCACAAAGAGATTTATTACCCCAGCAGGGCAAGCATAGCTTGGGAGCTGCCTCTTGATCAGGCAAAAGCAGACAGCAAGAAGCAGGCTTTTTTAACAGTGGGTTTTTAAGTAGAAAAGGTTCAGTCTGTGCTAGGGTGAGTTGTTGAGATCTGATTGGACAGGTTAGCCAGTGTATCCAAGTAATAAATTTTGATTGTTGGAATTTGGTGTTTAGTTTCAAGAATGAGTCAGTGTCCACAAAAGGGAATGAACTTTGGGGACTAAATTTAGGAATGTAATCTAATGGTTTATCAAGGGAGAGGTAAGTGAAAAGAGCAAAACCTGCCACTGCCATGTTTGCAATGTTTGGGCCCCTTAGAGAACACTTTACACACATAAACCCACACACAGTTAGGATGTCAAAGAAATGCAGGTAGGTGTCATTGTCTCATAGTATAAGGAACAAGACCAGAGAGAGGCATGGATAAACTCCAGGCATTCCAGTTACACAGATGCTTCCAAAGCAACAAGCAAAGTAAATATCTAGTCAAATATAAACACTCAATTCAGAGCACCAAGCATCTCCTAAAAGCCAATGCCTGTCAAGGCCTCTTGAAATGCATATTGTGATCTTACACCCTAATGCCCTTTTCTGTAGATTGTGATTCAGGCCACAGGCTCTGGTTTTCATATGGAGGAATCAGAACAGCCTATGTCCTATCTCAATCATACAGGCTTCAGTTCTGCCTCTTAGATGCACTCAGGACACAGTAGGGTCAAGATAGTCACCAGAGAAAAGGGCATGATGAATACCTGTTGTTCAATTCATTGTTGTTATAAAGGCTCAGGAGTTCCAGCAGTTCATTCCTCTCATTGGTCATCTGCTGTGGGATGTTCTGTATGGCAAATGTGTTGCTAATAAAGCACTGATTGGCCAGTGGCTAGGCAGGAAGTAGGCGGGACTAACAGAGAGAATTAAAAGAGCAGGAAGGCAGAAGGAGACTGCCTGCCAGCCAGCAACCGCCAGGACAAGCAGCATGTAAAGATGCCGGTAAGCCACGAGCCATGTGGCAAGGTATAGATTTATGGAAATGGATAACTTAAGATATAAGGACAGTTAGCAAGAAGCCTGCCACGGCCATACAGTTTATAAGCAATAGAAGTCTCTGTGTTTCTTTGGTTGGGTCTGAGCGGCTGTGGGACTGGCAGGTGAAAGAGATTTATCCTGAACGTGGGCCAGGCAGGAAAACTCTAGCCACAGTCATCATCTGTAGCTGAAGGGTCAGTTTATCCACCTGGTTCAGCTGTTGCTCCTGCTCAGTGAGGAAGAAGGGTTTGGATGATGCCTTCCTAGTAGTCCCTGTAGGTACATAAACACAGTGAATTTTTACAGATGAATGGCACAGGGCCAAGAGAGATCATGTGGACTCCCAAGAGGAGGCCTGAGGAAGAGGAAATGCATGGCACCCAGTGAAGCCTTCAAAAATCAGAGCAGCTATCTTTAAACTGGGGTCCCATAAGTCATGTGTCTGTCTTCAATCTCTAAGGCTAGATATATGCCTCATGCTCTGTGCAGCCCCACTGTCCCTGAAAGGCATAAGGGAGGCCAGCCATGTTGGTTTGGAATTGTCAGCAGATACCTGATGTGATGCAAGAAAGTCCTGGATTGCCTGGTGCTTTGCACTTCCCAGCCCTGATAACCTGTGTGCATGACTAAAAGCATCTGAATGTCTCAAACCTGGGTACATGAATGGAAAGTTTTGCTCTCTGGTATTTATATCAGATATCAATGAAACCTACAGAAATCCACTGAGAATGAAGTGCAGCAATATCCTACCCTGATAACTCCTTCATGGTTCTGGGCCTCCTTTGGCATTCTGTGCCAATCATAATGAACTGAAAAAGGTCTCAGCACAGCAGCTGCATCCTTGACCATTCCTGGCCCTCTGCCAACTACCCATCAGAAATCCTCCACTTTGAATCTGCTCTTTAGGGACCCAAACAAGCAGCATAAGCCCATTGCTTCAGATGATTACAGCTACTGAACCCCATTAAGTGAAGGACCAATTCTTGCATCAGTTCCTGCCTAGACAACCAGGGCTTTCTCTGCCAATCATTGTGCTCAGTCTTACCAAATGTCGATTGGTGAACCTTGTAAGACTTAATGAATGCATCAAGGACTGTTGACATTGCCACAACCCTGGTGATTTCACAGAAGATGCCAATGGCTCTCCAGGATACAGTAGAATTTCCAGAGAAGGGACTGTTAGGGTCACTGCCAACAGCCTTCACCTATCTGATAGCAAACTCTTCTCCAGTTCACCAAAAGCCAAGCTGCCCTTTCCAGGAGCCTTCCCTGAGACACAGGGGAAGGCCTTTAGCACCTCCTTCTTCCAATCCACAGATCTTTCTGATTCATTAGTATCTAGTTCATTCTAATTCAATAGTTCATCATGTGTGCAGGGCAAGACTCAATTTCCAAATACTGCCCAGGAATGGCTCTTCTCATCCTGAAGATTGCTAACTAATAAGATGAGAAATAAAGGATGCTGAGAAATTAGCTGAGGATAATAGGGAAGGAAAATCAGTTCCATGAAGTGAACAAGCACATTAGAGAAGATCTACGGGGCAGTTGCAATGTATGGGGATGGTGGAGGATTATGTGGGTCCTGTCAGAACAATGATAAATCACACAGGTAATAATGAAACTTTTGCCAAAAGCTTCAGCAGAATACATTCCACCCATCATGATGTTAGCAAAGTTGTTATCAACTATTGAAAGGTGTGACTGAAAATACCTAAGAACTGGGCATCCACAGGTGAGCCCTCTGACACCAAGAACAAAAATTTACAAGAAGAGTGATTTCCCATCCTGCATTCAAGATAGAGGAAAGATGACTGGCTAGAGAGAGGAAAGGAACTCAGAAACCTTAGGGATCACTGACATGCAGCAATACTTGGTGGCTCCTGCCCTCCTAGTGGTTGTTATTTAAAATGTGAGAACCTCTAGCTCTGGCCAGGGGACTTTACTCTCCCTGTTATTAGTGACACACACCTAAAGACATCCAGTGTGGGTGAAGTGCAGGGCTGGTACTGAAACCTCTTTAGTCCCTCTGTGCTTCCTTCCCACTCAGAGTGAAAGCAGAGGGCCCTCAATAGAGCAGCTGCAGCCTTGACCATCCGTGGTTCTCTGCCAAACTAACCTTGAAAATCCTCAACTTTGTTCTGCTCTTGAAGAACTCAGAAGACTAAAATAGGCTCATTGTTTCTCAGAAACTCTCACCTGCTTAGCCCCACTCCTGGAAGGATCACCTGAAGCCTTCCTCCTTCAGAAAGCTCACCATCCCTTTCCCAAGACTCACTGTGCTTTCCCCAGAACCATTTATTTCTTGATGTGTGACATGGAGACTGAAAGCCATCTTCCTTCTGCTTCCCTTTGGTCTCCCTGTGCTCGCCATCCTGTCTCCCAAGAATCCTGTTCAGTCTAGTCCGCATGTCTGTAGGTGAAACATGAGACACTGCACAAATGCCCCAATGACAGTTGGTGTTGCCACAACACTGGTGACATCACATGGAAAGCCAGGGCTCTCCAGGATACAGTAGAATGTCCATGTGCTGATGTCACCTAGTATAGCTATTTCATCCCGTCTACATACCTCACCCAAAAGTGACTTGAAACCAAGGTGCCATTTTCAGGAGCCTCTGGGTTCACAATGGAAGCCATTAGTTATAATCCTCTTTCCAAAGCCAGAAATCTAGCCCTCTCCTCCATTAGAAACTTTATCTAAGTGAAGTTGAAAGCTCACTTTGCATGCACAGTCCAGGGTTGGATTTTCCCTCCTTAAGATTCATAATCAATAATTTGAGAAAGAAAGGATGCTTAGAAATGAGGTCAGGACAATGTAGAGTAGTAGGGATGAGACCTCTGAAGTGAACAATCACCCAGGGAAGATCCTCAGACTTATAGAGATTGGTGGGCTCAAAAAAAGTCACACAGTTAGTTATGAGGATTCCCCCAGTGTCAGTAGAGCTCACTCAAGCTATGAGGCTGTTAGTGAGGTGGCATCTTAGTGTCATTTGATTTGCATTTCCCTGATAGCTAAGGAATTTAAGCAATTCCTTAAATGTCTTTTGGCCATTTAATATTCTTCTGTTGTGAATTCTCTGTTTAGATCTGTACCCCATTTTTTAAAGGTGGATTCTTTGGTATTTTGATGTCTAGTTTGTTGAGTTCTTTATATATTTTAGAGATCAGCCCTCTGTCAGATGTGGTTTTGATAAAAATCTTTTCCCATTCTATAGGCTGTCATTTTGTCTTGTTGACCCTGTCCTTTGCCTTACAGAAGCTTCTCAGTTGCAGGAGGTCCCATGTATTAGTGGTTGCTCTCACTGTCTGTGCTACTTCTCTTCTATCAGGTTCAGTGTAACTGGATTTATGTTCAGGTCTTTGATCCATTTGGACTTGAGTTTTGTGCATGGGCATAGGTAATGGATCAATTTACATTCTTGCATGTGTCAACATACAGTTATGCCCGCACCATTTGTCAAAGACGCTTTCTTTTTTTCATTGTATAATTTTAGCTTCTTTGTCAAAAATCAGGTATTCGTATGTCTTTGGATTAATGTCAGGGTCTTTGATTCAATTCCATTGATCTATGTGTCAATTTTTATGCCAATACCAAGTTGTTTTTATAATATAGCTCTATAGTAGACCATTTGGTCAGGGATGGTGATGCCAGACATTCCTTCATTGTACAGGATTGTTTTGGCTATCCTGGGTTTTGGTTTTCCATATGAAGCTGAAAATTATTCTTTGAAAATCTGTTTAGAATTTTGTTGGAATTTTTATGGGGATTAAATTGAATCTGAAGATTGCCTTTGGTAACATCTCCATTTTTACTATGTTGATTCTACCTATCCAATAGCATATGAGAGCTTTCAATTTTCTGATATCTTCTTCAATTTCTTTTTTAAAAACTTAAAGTTCTTATCAGACATTTTGCCCCAAGGTATTTTATGTTGTCTGTGGCTATTGTAAAGGGTGATGTTTCTCTGATTTCATTCTCAGCCCATTCATCATTTGTATATTGGAGGCCTGTTGATTTTTTTGTTTGTTGATCTTGTATCTTCCCACATTACTGAAGGTGTTTATCAGCTGAAGGAGTTCCCTGGTAGAATTTTTGGGGACACTTATGTATACTATCATATCATCTGAAAATAGTGAATGTTTGACTTACTCCTTTCCAATTTGTACCACCTTGATCTCCCTTTGTTATCTTATTGCTGTAGCTAGAACTTCAAGTCCAATGTTGATAGATATAGAGAGAGTGAGCAGCCTTGTCTTATTCCTGATTTTAGTAGAATCCCTTTGAGTTTCTCTTCATTTAGTTTGATGTTGGCTCTAGGCTTACTGTATGTTGCCTTTATTATGTTTAGGTATGTTTCTTGTACCTCTGATCACTCCAAGACTTTTATCGTGAAGGGATGTTGAATTTTGTCAGAGGCCTTCTCAGCATTTAATGAGATGATCATGTGGGTTTTTTCCTTTAATTTATTTATATGGTGGATTCCATTTACAGACTTCCATATGTTGAACCACTGAAACAAAGGGATATAGAAATGATAGAACAAAGGGTAGATTATTGAATCTACTCTGAAAAGAAAAAAGAGAGGATATAGATACTTTAAGATAGAAAGGTAGATTATTGAATCTACTTTTAGAATGGAACTACTAGTTTTAAATATTTCACATTGGATTGGATTTTTGTATATTGTATGTAAATTATGTATATTGATACAAATTTGAGATTGATTTTGTTAGAAAATACTGTACGTATATTTTTAGTCTTTTTCAATGTATCATTCCTATACAGTTCATTGCACAATGCAATGCAATTTTATAGTCCTTGAAAGTTATTGCCAACTATTTAGGATAATAAAGAAATGCAGGTTAGTAGTTAGTCATTACAATGAAACCTGTAATCTTTAGTCTTACCTCTGTTTTTTGTTCATTTCTTTCCATTTCTGATGGCTGCCACCTTCTTCTGCCTTTGCTGTTTTTGAAGGATTCAAGGATTTCTGCAACTGAGACCCTCTCTCAACCCTGTTACTGCCATTGGGAGTAATACCCAGAATGCTATCCTCAGTCATTTTATTTCTGGTATCTGCTTGGGACATTCAGTATACCAGGAACAAAGTAGACCTCTTGGAAGTATTTAATATGTGGGGAACTGAGTGCTTGTTTTCCAAACACTGCACATGAATGTCTCATTCCTTCATTAAAACCCCCCTTTTCATCATATTGAGAAACAAAATACTACTGGGAAATGTCATTGTTTGAATGAGAAGGAGAGAAGATCACCTGCCTCAAATACAGGAGCATGGAAACACACCCAGGAAGATCCTGCAGGGCTGGTTACAATGTTGGAATTGGGTTGGGGGTACACTCAGAGAAGCCACATGCCTAGCTGTTGAAAACTGCCTCAGAGGTGCCTCAGCAGATAGACAATATACCTGTGAGGATGCTGTGATGAACTGCTGGCAGAGGTAACTTGAACAGTGCAGCCCCCAGGAGAAAAATCCCTCAGGTTGAGTGTGGTGCCCTCCATTCTGCACTTAAGAGACCAAAACGAGATAGATTGCATGCCTCTGTGAGATTCACATTGAGATTAACTGTTGAAAACAGAAAAGGCAGCCAGGCAGTGTTGGTGCATGCCATTAATCCCAGCATGTGGGAGGCAGAGGCAGGTGGATTTCTGTGAGTTCAAGGTTAGCTTGGTCTACAAAGCAAGTTCCAGAACAGCCATAGATGTGACACAGAGAAACTCTGTCTCAAAAAAAAAGAAAAAGGAAAAGAAAAGAAAAGGCAAAGGGGGAAAAGACAATAGCTGTGGACATGGCTCAGTTGGCAGAATGATTCCTACCATGTAGGAAGCTCGGAGTTCAATCACCACCCACACTCGTCAAGTTCCCACTTCTTTAGTCCACACAGGAGGGACTGGAGAGTTCAGAGTTTGTTTAGCCAGGATATTTCTTCTAATCATAGAGCAGTTTCTCTGCCTAGAGAGGTGAGGAGGTTTGGGTCATCCTCTGGTACACTGTGATTTTCATTAATTACTTGATGTCTCACAAAGGCAAGTTTACATTTTTGTTGAGTTCCTGTCTCTGTCAATGAACAAGGAAGGATGCGGGGCTTTTCATTTCACCAGCATACTGACAGTCTAGAGTTCCAGCCAGCTTTTGCTCCTCATTTGTTTTTTGTTTTTTTTGTTTTGTTTTGTTTTTGTTTTTGTTTTTTTGTTTTTCGAGACAGAGTTTCTCTGTGTAGCTTTGTGCATTTCCTGGAGCTCACTTGGTAGCCCAGGCTGGCCTCGAACTCACAGAGATCCGTCTGGCTCTGCCTCCCGAGTGCTGGGATTAAAGGCGTGCGCCACCAACGCCCGGCTTCCTCATTTGTTTTTGAGTTCACTTCCTAAGTGTTTAAGGCCCTGCCATTTCAGTATTAGAGGAAGTTGAGGTTCCCAGCAGCAGCCATGCTCACAGAGTCCACACAGAAATGTCTCTGTGAGAAACATGACCTCTTCCTGGACATCACTACTTCTTGAGTAATGTCTGATAGTGCTGAACACAATCAAAGCAGAAGAATATAAAATATACTTCTATTCCACCTGATAAGATAGAAAACCAAGTCTGAACCTAGGTTAATGTACAGGAATCTCTGGGATACTTGTGGAAATGAGGGCTTACTTCCCTGTCACTCCGAGAGTCTGAATTGGGAACTGGAATCCATATAACAGTTCATATGAAAATAGAAGGATTAACTCCGTTAAGTCCATAGTACTGAAAGTCTTTCCTATGAATATATTCTTTATCCTCCATGTATTAAAAACACATCAAAAATCATGCCATACATGATGCCTTAAATTCCAGGACTCAGGAAGCATAGACAGGTAGACCTCTGTGAGTTCAAAGTCAGCCTAGTCTACAGAGTGAAATTTAGGATAGCCTTGGCTGTAGAGTGAGATCCTGTCTCAAAAGACAAAATGAAAACAATAAAAAGAAGTTACCTAAGCCAGGCGATGGTGGCGCACGCCTTTAATCCCAGCACTCGGGAGGCAGAGGCAGGCGGATCTCTGTGAGTTCGAGGCCAGCCTGGTCTCCCAAGCGAGTTCCAGGAAAGGCGCAAAGCTACACAGAGAAACCCTGTCTCGAAAAACCAAAAAAAAAAAAAAAAAAAGAAGTTACCTAAAAAAAGGTGGGGCATAGTGATGTACACTTGTAATCTCAACACAATGGATGCAGAGGCATTTGGATGTCTGTAGGCCAGCACAGGCTACATGATGAGTTTCAGGACTACATACAGAGACCCTGTCTCAAACATCATCAACAACAAGAATGTTACCAGAAACTTCATAACACATGAACCTACACATGAGAATAGTTTGTGAATGTTTCAGTAAGGATCTAATATCCAGGACACTAAAAATCTCCCTTCGTTTTCATTTTATGTGTATGGGTGTTTTGCCTGAATGTATGTCTCTGCAGCACATCATTGCACTGCCCAAAGAGGTTGGAAGAGGGCAAAATGTCTTCTGGAACTGGAGTTAGAGAGGGCTGTGAACTACCTTTTGGGTGAGTGGACTGCAAGCTGGGTACTCTGCAAGAGCAATCATACAGTGAAATTTGTATTAATACATCTGAGTAGTAGGTCCCAGTAATTCGTACTCTGAATTACAACTTGCAGAATATTCCAAGGTCAGTATTTGTTGCTCTGTACATTCAGCAGAGGTTACCATTTCTAATGGGAGCAGTGCATTCAGTAACTACTTGATAAATTAACATGTACATTTTGTGCACATGCACTTTGCGGGTATTTCTGGTTCCTACCTATGTGGAAAGATGTTGATGCCTATGTAACATCATTAATACAAGGCTAACATTTTTATTTTAAATATTGTGTTAATTTAGTTTTATATTCATATTTTTATTTTAAGTTCTTCAAGTCAATTCTATTCCTGGAAGCGTGTCCTAAGTTCAGCCCAAGGCAAGGGCTGCGAGCATTAAGCATGAAGAATTTCACAGACTTAATGGTAAATAGTCGTAGATCCCTTAAGGACCCATCTGTTAGGATATCTATAAGTAAGATCTCTGAAATCTTTTTAGAAAATAAATGTGAAGGTAACATAAAGGGCTGTAGTTGTTAGGGCACATCACTCAATAATGTTAAAGCAAAGGGATGATGGCTGCATTAGCCCATTCTCTGATGATTTAGCCAAACTCCAGATGGTGTGTACTGTGTAAAGAACGGAAATGTTAAGCAATAGAAGACACAAATTGCATTTTACTAAAGAGTACACACTTAGAAAAAAACTCTCTTGGAGCCAGAGAGATCAGAAGTCATTATGTTTTGGGTACATCAGTTTTCTTTTCTAGGCAAATGTCTAAGCAGAGATAATACATTTACGTACCTCGCAATATTAAGGGCTTTAAGAGGCAGTGGACAAACACAGAACTTGGTTTTTCCTGCAAGCTTTGAGTATCCTGGGATGATATTAGAGAAGATGGCTTGCTTAGTATGATGACCATGTGCTGTCCCTGCATCTCACTTCCAGCATCAGCATCAGCATCAGCAAGGTTCTCGAGAGTGATCAGGCAGATAACCTGGGCATCTCCATCCACATGAGTGTTTGTGAACTGTGCCAATTTTCTCTTGGCTTCTGAGGTCAGACTTGAGGGTTGTGAAACTAAGCTGTATCCTGTGCCACTCTAAATGAGCTTGAGGAGGCTGTCCCCTGGTTACCTGAAGGATGTAAAGGGAAGGAAAAAAGCAAGCTGACCAATGAGACCCTCTCTTCTGTAGAGTGATGGGTTAGGGTTGTCATCCAGAGACTGATAATCTTAAGACTACATTTTGAGAATCTGCTAGGCAAAGTCTTATCTCTCAGATCATTTTCTGAACACCTTCCATGTTCCAAGGGTAGGCTGTGGGAAAGCATTGTGGAGGTCAGGTGCTGGCCCCTGTCAGCTGAATCTCAGGGCATTTGGAGACAATGAATCCTCTTTTGGTATGAAACATCAGTGAGATAAGAGGTAGGCACATACAGAATGGTTTTGTGTATATTTGGCTAGGGTGGGTAGGTATATCTTCTGGGCTGGGGAAATGTGTTCATGGAAGTGTGATGTCTCACAATTAAGTTTTGAAAAGGCCAAGCTGTCTGAATTCCTAAGG
>CABHPP010143996.1:0-26002 GCA_902168425.1 Peromyscus attwateri
CTCATGCGGGGTGCCGCCCCGAGGCTGCGCGGGCACCGGGGTACATTTCCTTGGCCGCCGGCGGGCGCCGGGTGAAAAATAGGAATTGGCTTGGGGGCGAGGTTGGCCCAGCTCCGCCCCCGCCCTCCTTTCGCGGCCCCCCGCGGGGACCCGGGCTGTGTGTGTTGTTTTAATGTCAGGGATGATGTAATCACTTAATAATTGATGCCCCGTGTTGCTTTCCTCCCCACCCAACCCCTGCCCCACTCCTCCACCTCTCGGCCTCCTCCCTCGGCGGCCCTCGCCTTTCCCCAGCGCATCCCTCCTGCCTATTTCTGGAACCTCCCTTGCACTTCCCCCACCCTCCCCTTCACCCTTCCTGTGCCACCACCCACCCACCCTTCCCCTTTCCCCTGTGCCTGGCCTGGCCTCCTCTTCCTCTGTCCCCCCCACCCCGTCTGCTCTGTCAAGCTCCCCTCTCCACTCGCTGGATTTCCTCCCTACTTCCCTAGGTCGGTGGATGGTTTTGTTTGGTCTCCTCCAGGCTCTCTTATCTCTGAGGCCCCAGGCAGAAGGGACTGGGCTAGAAAGAGGCCACCAAGCTTGGGCCCAGGAGGCGTTTGCTGGGACTCACTGGGAGGAGGGATAATAAAATCACCCATTTTGCCCCTCCTTCCTCCAATAAATCAGACTTGCTCTGTGTGTGTGTGTGTGTGTGTGTGTGTGTGTGTGTGTGTGTGTGACACAAAGAGCCCTTTCAGTTCATAGAGAAGAGACATAAAGTACCCAGGGCACCATGCTTCTTGTTTCTCATACGGGGGCTTCCCTTTCTTTCTGATGAAACTGTTGGTCTCTTAGTCCTTTCTGCCACATTTACCAAAAAATGAAAGCTCCCAGATCCCGGGCGGCAGGTGCGGGCATTCTGCTGTATTCACAGAGTGGTAACGTTGAGTGGCAACTGCAGTTTCTTCTATTTCAGGGGGTGGGAGATTATTTCAGCTGTCTTAGGAGTTGCTATACTTTCAAGGAAGCCTTCTCTCCTCTTTCTCTTTGAAGGATAGGTACTGATACCTGAGACAGGATAAATTGATGGAGGATCAGAAAAAAAAAAATTGTCAGAATCAAACTGTTTAGGACGACTGAAGCAGCCCTTAAGGTCCAAGGCCGCTTTGGTGAAATGTGCTCTGGTCTGCCCAGCAATGTTGCTCTGCCCTTTTATTTAAGTAACTGGGGCTGTGGATATGACAGCGTGGGGCTGGCATTTGGAAGACCACCAGAGATAGCACTTGTTGGCTTCAAGGTTGCCTTTGAATGCCCACATCCTTCCTCTCACCCACCAAAGCAACTACAATACTTTCCATCCTTTGTGCTCGGTGTCCCTGTCTCTGCCCCATGAGGACCAAGCATTCTTCCGACGACGAAGAAAACCCTCAGATTTTAGAGGAAGTGGTTTCAACTCATAAGCTTCAGGGGTTAGTTAACTATAAACGGGATGTAGGTGTCTGAATTCAGAACCTATGATGTTCCTCTTAAAGTGGAAACATTAATGTAAATCTCAGTCTTGATTTGTCAAGACTTAGGTTGGATCTGCTGACTCCTGGATTGTGGTTCCTTGGCTGTTGAAAATAACAAAACCGTCCCAAGTTCATTCTTTAGCTGTTTTAACTGAAAAGAATTGTGATGTTTTAAACTCTGACATTCCCCGTAGAACTTTTTACATTAAAAAAAAAAAAGTAGGCAGAAGGGTTAATACTAAATGTTCTCTGAAAACAAAGACCCAGAAAGGAAAGTCAGCACACAGTAAGTGTGCACCGTGCTGCCCAAGTTAGAGGAACTTATTAGTGGTAAGGTGGGACATGAGCGAATGCTCTCTGCTTCCCCGGGCTCTGGAGTCTCCAACCCCATCAGATTTCCCAAAGTCTTTAGCCTCCATACCCAGCACAAATGTCATCAATTTTCTGAAGGCTTCTCCAACTCCCCTGCTCCAAACCACCAGGTCTCTAAATTTGTTTTCCAACGTCATCATCGGATACTGTTTTGTCTTCTGTTTTGACCATCAATTGGTCGGCACCTTGAGAAGAGAACCTAATCTTGCTTTGTGTCATTTTCTATCAAGTTTTAACTTTAGTTAGTATTCCTTGGTGGTTTGATTTAGTGAGCAACAAATGTGAATTAGGTCAGTGATATGTACCTAACATCTGCTTTAAGTAGACTCATGTTAGCAGCTATAACAGGCCTGACAATATAGAATGGTACAAAAACAAAAGATATTTATTCTTGCTCATGTGATAGTTCCCAGGAGGTGTTTCTGTTCAGCGGGTGGCTTTCCTCTGTGCAGTGAGTGACTCTGGGTCCCACTCTTCCACCGTGCCGTACGTAGCTTTCCATGGTAACCTGTTTTAGCGAACAGATGGGTGGGATAAAGAGAGTTGGGGAGGGTGCATCTCCCTTTAGCATGCTTTGGTCCGGATGTGGCACATGTCCCTTCCGCTCAGTCTTCGGGAGAGATCTGACTATGTGCCCAGGCTTAGCTTCAGGGGAATCTGAGAAGTCTAGGTTAGCCGTTTGCCCAGAGAAAAGAATAAGAAGTGTCTATTAAACAGCTTTGTTTAACACTTTAGCCAAGCACTTCCACTCACTCTCCTTTAAAAGCTTAAACGATGATGAGAATTAGGTAGTAAATGAAAGCCAACACCCATCATTGTTTTTGTTCCTTTGATTTTATAAGTTCAGGTATTTTCATCTTCAGCATATTAAAAACCTGGCTTTTGGTCATTTCCAGGGGCCACCATTGGGCAGTCCCTTACCATACCATTATTTAATGCCGCTCTGTGGACTTTGATGTGGTCTTTTACCCCAGAAGCACCTATCTTGGCCTAGTTTTTATCTGGCAGTTCTGTAGACTCCAAAGAGGCTAGGGAGGATCCTTACAAATTGCAGTTCCATTTTACTTAGTTTCCTTAAGAAATTAAGAAAAGTAAGAAATTGACACATGGTAAGGGTTTCATGGGGACTGGGCAGCATGGATGAGGGAGCAAGGGTCGTATAGCTAGCTGTTTGTTTAGGTTACTAAAGACTGAACTCATATTCCTATTCATTCATTGATACAGCTTTCTTTTGTGATGATTACTCTTTTAGCTGGGAGCTGAACTTTCCTCTTCTCCGTCAGCATGTAGGAAGGTGAGACTCCATCACCAGCTGCCCTGGCTGTGTCTTTGTGTCCACCACATTGCATGGAAGCTAACTGTGCTTTTGGACCTGGAGTAGGGGGCTGCTAGCATTCCAAATGGTTCCCAGTCTCCACAGGCTTTGACGTTCGTTGTTCCGGGAGGTCTGTCCATCTCAGTTATCACAGTTGATAATGTCTATGCTTTTATTTTTGCAATGACCCTTTTCTTATATTTATCTTTTCTACAAACATTGGCTCACTGTTGTTTTGTGCAAGATAGCAAGGAGATGAGGTGTGGCCGTGAATAATTGCGGAGTCCTTGCTCCTCAGAAGGCCACAGTCTACTGGAGGAAATGACAATAATAAACAGTAGTTAACATTTATTGAGCATTCTCTGTGTGGCGTGTTCCACTTAAGCTCTAATCTGAGCAATAATGATATGAGCCAGTGTGTCTGATAATCACCATTTTATAGAAAGAAAATTACAAGTTTCAATAGTTCTTGAGTAACTAATCTAAAACCATAATTCTAAGGGAAGAGTCAGGATCAGGCTCGATTAGTTGGGCTACAGGATCCTTGCCCTGTGCCACTAGGTGAAGGAGGAGGTGTACGGGAATGAGGTTAGCTGAGTTGTGTTGGAAGTCCACTGTACCAGAAAAAAAAAAAAATGCCCAAGAGTAACTTTACAGACTGTTTGGGATGCTGCAACCAGTTCAACTAGATGGGGCCAGTGGAGAGATGGACAGAGGGGTAAGACAGAGCTGAAGGAGTAACTGAAGAGGTTTTTTCCGAATGCTCATCCTGAGTGCCATAGAGGAGTTACAAGTAGAGATGTGGTATTTTATGAACATAACTTGGTCATAGTGTGGGGCAAGGAGGTACACAAGAGCCGTTCCAGAAGAATTGTTTGCAGACTCTGCGAACAACAAATGAAGGTCTGAATGGGAATGTTGTAGCAGAGATAGAGTGAGAAAGATGGAGACAGAGCAGAGAAATCACTGAGTGAGGTGGAGAGTTGTGTCAACCAGTAAGACAGCAGACAGGTAGCTTCATTGTGGTCACTTTGGACTTTTATGCAGGTGACTGGATGGGTGGGTCTGGAACTAGGGAAGAGGACTAAGATTCAAATATAAATTTGCTAGCAGCAAATTGCAAAATACTTGAAGTCATGGAAATACATTCCTTGGGTAGAATATGCCAATAGAAAGAACAGATGTGGCCAAGGCGAGCCCTGTAACAGAAATAGGGGTGCAGGCCCTCAGTGGAGGAGATCCCAGGTATGGGACAAGCCAGGGGTTTGAGTAGTAGCTGGGGACAGAGAGTTGCCCAGATACAGGATGAAAAAGTGCTGTTGGATTTAGCATGGGGAGTTTGGGAACCTGACCAGAGGGCCATCCAGAAACCAGAGAGGTAGCAGTCTTGGCCCCTGCCTCAGCACAGCAAGTGCAGCAGTTGGACATGTCATCACAAGGAATCCACTTACAGAGTTTTTCACGGGTGCAGGTCATGGCACCTAGAATCTCAAGGATCGTAGAGTTCACGCTAATTTCACTTGAGGCAAAATGAAATCCAGAGAGAATTGGTAACCTATTCAAAGGGCCAAAGTCCCCAGATTTTGAGCCCTTCAAAAGTTAAGGTGAGGGGTGAGGTTTAGAGCATGGAGCTGAGGTGGGGTCTGGGTTTGATCATCCCAGATGTGTGACCTGATCTTTCTTTACTTATTTCTTTATTATTATTACTTGTTTAATGTGTGAGATGAGGGTGGTAAATGCTTGTGAGTACAGGTGTCTGAGGAGGTCAGAGGTATCAGATCCCCTGGAGCCGGAGATAAAGACAGTTGTGAACTGCCTTATGTGGGTTCTGGGGGCTGAACTAGGGTTCTCCCCAAGAGCATCATACATTCTTAACCACTGAGCCTTCCCTCTGCTCCCATTTCTTCTGAATTACTGGTTCTCAACCTTCCTAATGCTGCAGCCCTTTAATACAGTCACTCAAGTTGTGCTGTCCTCAACCATAAATTTTCATTGCTACTTCTTAACTGTAATTTTGCTACTGTTGTGAATTGTAATGTAAATATCTGTGTTTTCTGATCTTTTTGGTGTGTGTGTGTGTGGGGGGAATTGTTTGCTTTTGTTTTTTGAGACAGGGTTTCTCTGTGTAGCCCTAGCTGTCCTGGAACTCACTTTGGAGACCAGGCTAGCCTCAAACTCACAGAGATCCTCCTGCCTCTGCCTCCTGAGTGCTGTGATTAAAGGCATGCGCCGCCGCCACCACCACCCAGCGACATTTCCAGTAGTCTTAGGTGACCCCCGAAAAAGGGTCACTTGACCCCCCCCCCACAATGGGTCACTACCCACAGATTGACAACCACTCCATTTGAAGTGGAGTCTGAGAGAATTGACAAATGTAAAGAACTTAAAGTCACACCCCACATATCAGTAAACCACGTGTTTGCTGTTCTTAATGTATAATGTGTGCACACACACATGCACACACAAGCATTTAGAAAGCAGTGACCACATTGTATTTGCCCATGATCTCGAGTGACACTGTGTTTGTATGTGCATGAGTTTATTGAAAAACGTATTGTTTGTATATTAGGAAAATTTGAGTGTTTAGAAAGAGATTTAATGGAAGACTGTCAGTTGCAGATCAAGATATGTTAGGAAAGATAGGAAATTTGCTTATATGGTGTGGTTGAAACAGCATTTTCAGTGAGTCTTTTTTAAGATATGCAGAGTCTTCTTTATCCCTGAGAACAGAAACATAAAGGCATTCCAGAGTCAACCCTGTAAAGGGTTTCTTTGTTTCCATCAGACAACCAGAACTGTAACCTATTTATACTTCAGTCCCTTGAGTTGGACTTTAGAATGTATCCTGATTTTGCAAAGGAAAAAGAAGCTACAAAGTAGGAAAAACCATGCATTGGGTTTCTGAAAAGAAAAAAAAAAGAGTTGGGTTATTTAGAGAAATATGATCATCTTCCAGAGTTTGTAGTCGAGCAAATCTAATTTTTAGCTCTTAAAACAGTCTAAGTAGCCTCAACAACATTATCTAGATGGGCTTGGGTGACATGCGGTATAGACAGCTTCGGGGTAAGTGACACTCGGACTTGATTAGGACGCAGTAATCCTAGAAGGATATAAATTGAACTGGATTTACGGCCTAATAAAAACGTGGGAAGAAAAGATAATGCTCACTGACTCATGGAGCTTGAACAGTGTGTGCTAGACTCGGAGTTGTGACATTCAGATGAGAACACTTCTATTGGTCTCCACCTGGTTCCACAGGGCCTGCCCTGTACCTCCCTCGGGATGGGAGGCCGCCTTGTCTTCTTGGGTGCATTTAGGAAGTACAGATCCCGTTCTGAATTAGTTTTCCCACAATCTCAAGCAACACCATGCTGTCTTGGGAAAGTAGTTATTGAGCATCTATTTCCTGTAAACTTTTGTACGGAAAAATTAATTACAGTGTCAGAAAGGCTTAGGTTATTGCTCATTCCTATTCCAAAACCTTTCCCTGAGAATTACATGTTTTGGTCCTGTACTCCCCTCACCGTTTCTGTTGGTAATAAAAAATGTACACACCTTACCACAGCTACTTGCTCCTTTCTGAATATGCTGGACAGATAACACCAGCCTTTTATTGAACCCTGGAGGCCTGTGTTTGCCATTCTACACACAGTAATTTTTTTTTTTTAAATCACAACAACTCCTTGTGACAGGGACAATATTATTATCCCCATTAGTCACTCGGGGAGACCGAGGCTCAAACCTGTGAAGTCACTTGCATGTGTCACACAGCTCATAGCTAGCAAGGCCAGGCCTGGGTGCTGCCTGCTTCTGAAGGCTGTTTACACCTCCTTCCCTGTCTTTTTGCCTTTGCTCTGCAGCTACTATGTCATGGGCTAGGGGACAGGCAGGCACCTTTACCCCACTGTGAAAACGTCACTCCTGAGAAGCCCCCTCCACCCTCCCTCAGAGCTCCCACAGCCCTTGCTTACCACCTCCTGTCACCCTCACACAGCCTGACTCATGCCACAGAGGGAGGCAGATGGGTGGGGGACAAGGAGTACTGGACTTTTACAGTGCCATGGAAGCCCTGGGCAAATCAGGGGTATATGGCGGTGATTAGCCAGGGTAGCATCCACCACTATCCCATGACGTTATTAGCCCCAATTAACAAGAAAACTGAAGCAGAGAGGTTATGTGATTTTTGTCAAGGCTGATAAGTGGCAGAGCTGGGGACCTGAACCCAGGTGGTCTGGCTCCAATGTCTGTGTTCTTTCCTTTTGTTCTGTCTCTCAAAAGAGATTGTGATCCATGAGGGAGAGTCTGTACCCAGCAGCTCCCGTGCCAGCACCACACAGCTAGTGTATTGAGAGCATCGGGCCTTTTATCCTTCCATCCACCCTTGCAGAACAGCAAACAGGTAATAAAGCCAGGTTTTCCCTCGTAAGAAAGAACACTATGTCAGGACCGGTATTGCAAAGTACCGGGGGCCCTGCTGGAATGCATGTTCCCAGGCCACTTTCTGATTACAGTCGGACAGCCAGGGTGGATCACTTTGAAATCTCGGTAGCTGGGAGGAGCGATGGGAAGGAGGCGGAGGAGCTTCTAGAAGGCAAGGAGTGCAGTGAGTAAGGAGTCCCAGCTCCGATGGTGGGAGCAGGTAGGAATTGTTAGAAATGATCCCCAGCCAGAGTTGGGGGAGCCTTGGCCTCTATCACAAGAAGACCTCTTCACTTGGCATTTTAAAGGTTTCTAAGTCTGCTCCCTTTGAATGTGCTAGTGGGATTTTATCTGGTGAATTCAGACTCTATTTTGTTCAGAGCTCCCATCTTTGAGGCACCCCAAAATAGCAGGCTTTTTAGAAGTTGTATAAGGAGTCCATCTGCTTTATATGGAAAAGTAGGGCTTTAACGGAAAATTTGAAATGAGCCAGTTTTCCTTTCCCACAACAAAGCCCAGGGAACTTTCCCAATCCTTTTTTTAATCCCAGAAAAGGTGATTGGGTCTGCATGTCTGTGACAACCTGTCCGGTTTAAACTCCCCTGGCAGGCAAAAGAGCACCAGGCAGTCCCATCATTTCCACACCTGTTAAAAGTCATAACATTTTCAAATATTGACACTAGTAAAATTTGGTTTTTGTCTCAATTTTATTTTAATCTCAGCACGTGAGTCACATAAGAATGTTTTAGAAAGGGTTCACAGTTTCTCTGGTTATTCTCTCGGTTTGGAGAGTGTACTTTGGTCTAGTTTCTTTTCTAACCCAGAAATGCAAACACAGCATCTTATTGTTTTCGGACACAGGCTCCCAGCCTGGCTTATCAGCAAACCTTAACATTTTGTCATTCTTACTGTTTATCGTGTGTCCTCCTGGACAGGGTCCCTCTGTGCCAGTTCATTGTACACCTTGGTCTGGTCCTCATTCTCAGAATACGGATCCTTTGGACTCTGGCTTGCAAAGACCATTTGCTTCACTCCTCTGCCTCTGGATTGGTGGAGAGGCACTGTTCTTGTCAGCAAGAGCTAGCTGGTGTTGATGCTGGTTCCTCCTGTGTGCTAACAACCCACTGAGTAGGAGGCCAAAGGCCAGATTCCTGAGCACGGGCCTTCAAAGCCTCCATGGTCTCCATGTCATTCCTCAGTTAAACCTGGCTCACCTCACTGCTTAGCCAAGATGTCTGTCCCCACCCATACATGTTTAACACTGATCATCTGTTCTTGCCTTCATTCCCCTCTCCTAGACTCCTGATTGTCCCTTTCCCTTAGAATTCTTCCCGTTTGTCAAGGCCCAGCTAGAGTCCCGGCCTCTTCGTTTTTTTTTTTTTTTTTTTTTTGGTTTTTCGAGACAGGGTTTCTCTGTGTAGCTTTGCGCCTTTCCTGGAGCTCACTTGGTAGCCCAGGCTGGCCTCGAACTCACAGAGATCCGCCTGCCTCTGCCTCCCGAGTGCTGGGATTAAAGGCGTGCGCCACCAACGCCCGGCCTCTTCGTTTTCTTACATTAAATATTTATATCTCTCAGTAGCTTTCTAGTACACAATACCTTGTGTTATTAGTTATAACTTGATACGAGAAATCCCAAGTTTAAGGAGTTTTATGACTTGCCCAAGTTAGTTCTCCAGCTGCTCATTTAGCTAAGACCAGCTCTCTAGTTTCCCAAAGTCCTTATGTGGCAGTCCTGTCTTCTCAAGAAGTTGATGTCCTTTCCGTGCCAGCATATTACTTGCTGTTCCATCTTTTTGTCTGTCCACTTACAGCTGATAGTAGTGCAGCCCACAACTAGAAGGCCAATAGATGCTTCTTTAGATGGGCCTGGAGCAAGGTCGGGTACAGCTGGTTTCCTGGATACGTGTTATTAGACTGGCGTCTTCCTGAGCTCTCGGGTGTCCTGGTGGCAGAAGATGCATTCCCCACTGACTCTGGTGCAGGTTTAGCAATTGTCCTAGACTGTTCGGGATCTATCATATCTTGAGAATGGCATGTATTTAAAGAACTGGGTTCGGAAGTTTTAGCTTTTTGCTGAAAATTTCAGGTGGTCAGGAAAGCAGTGAAGTCTTTCCCCTCTGCCATTAGGTTTTTTCATCAACAGTTTTCAAAGGGAGAGGGGGGATAAGACAGGAGGGGGAGGCTATCACATTGCAGAGTGACGTGCGTGCCTGCGAGACCAGCGAGAATATGCAGAATGGTTCCGCAGCTGGAGGAGCCTGGAAGCATGTCGTAGTGAATGGTGAAAGAGAAGGGGCTGCCTGGGGTACAAGTGTCGTGCCCTGCAGCCTCTGAGGCAGAGAGAGCAGGGCCTCACCCGCCGTGTACCGGCCCATTGCTGGACTCCACACTGGACTGAGTTCCCTCAGCTGTACAGAAGGCAGCTTTGTCTGTGGGAGTGCCTTCTCCACGTGGATTCATCTGAAGAATCCCTTTATCAGGGGAGGAGGGTTTTATACCAGATTTAAGGTCCTATAAAGTAAGGATTTGACACTGTAGCTCAGCTTCAGCCTTTTTTTTCTTTCTTTTCTTTTTTTCCTTTTCTTCTTTTTTTTTTTCTGTCTTTCAAAGGAATGGTAGGAAATGAGCTTTTTATAAAATGTTTTCCATGGTTACAGGAGGGACGGTCTAGTCATTTTTGTAACAAAAGACACAACAGCACAATGGGGGGTGTTTGTCAGGGGTTCATTAAGCGTCTTCTGAACCACCTGTGAGCTGCGCAGCCGGGGTTCCTCATTAATGGCTTCCCCTACCTAGCCTCACCTGAAGGCTGGGTTTCATGTGCGTGGGGGGAGGGGGTGGAAAGAAGGACGTCTTCCATGGATGTAGGGCAGCTGCAGACGGGAACACGCCTGGTGTTCACTGTTGTTGGCAAGGCTGTTGTGGTCTTTGGGGGGTGGGGGTGGGGTGCTTGGCTCGCTTTAAACCAGGCACCGTCTGGGATTTAAAATTTCCCTGTCTCCTGCCTTAAATGTAGGAGGTCATACATGGCTCTGACAATATGGACCTTTGGCTGCCCTCCGTTGGCATCTAATGTCACCACCTGACTTAGGTACCCAGTTCGTTCATGTCCAGCCGCTTTGGTGCATGCCGTCATTGTTGTCAATACTCTTTCAGTAGCAGTAGTCGAGAAGATTGAATAAAACTGTGTGTGCACGTATGTGTTTGCTGGTTACGGTGTTCTTGCATGTTTTTAGTAATACTTCTGGATGGAGATGTATCTCAAGAAAACTTTCCTTGTGTGGGCAGTACCTCAGATAATCCTTTTGTTCCTGGATCCTCAGAGTCAGTTTAGAATCCACATTGTCTTTTCAGGTAGTAATTTGGATTCTGTGTTCCATCTTCTTGGGTGAAAATTCTATGATCCTTTTCTTACCCTGCCTACAATTAGGGGTAGAGGCGTAGAGAATGGGCCACACCTCGCCCTTTTCTTTGTAAGTACAGTAGACTGAGGAATTCTCTCACTGGTTTGTCATGATGGAACATACTCTTGTTTTCGGGTGACTAGAGTTGGAGATAGTTCTCTTAGAGGCTGAGTTATTCTGCGGAAGCCAGTGAGGGGTGCCTGGGAGAATCTAAGAATGTGGTAGAAGGAACACAGCCAGGTGCTTTGTAATGTGCTGGTAGCATATTAATCTATCCATTCCAATCTATCTGTTAATCCACCTATTCCAATCTGTCCTGGAAGTGGATAGATTACAGCCCATTTCTTCCAAGTATGCCCCAGAGAGACCTGATGCTTGTGAGATTGTAGTCCTCCTCATTACCCAACTGTGCTCCCACTCAGACCCCACCACGGGGAAAGTCCAGCACACAGAAGTGATCGAGTCTGCTGTATCTAAGGCAAGCCTGTCTGCCTTCCCTGTTCATCATCTCTGCCCCTGTGACAAAGCTCTCTCTCTTCACTGGATGAAACACCTTGCCCCTACAACAGTTCTTCCTTACACCTGAGAAGGAAGACTGTTCTTCCAAAGCATCCATCTGGGCTCTCATTGCCTTCTTCTTTACTAATGAGGGAGATGTTGGTGAGGCAGGAAGAGGTGGAGTAACGGACAGAAGAGGACGTGGAGAGTCTAGAAGAGGTTCAGAGAGCGCTCAGCTTCAGGATAGCTTGTGACTAGAAGGATCATAATAAATATCTGGATTGGCACCCCATTGGAACGTAGAGGGTTTTTTTTGTTTGTTTGTTTGTTTGTTTGTTTGTTTTTTTTTTTTGGTTTTTCGAGACAGGGTTTCTGTGTAGTTTTGGTGCCTATCCTGGATCTCGCTCTGTAGACCAGGCTGGCCTCGAACTCACAGAGATCTGCCTGACTCTGCTCCCGAGTGCTGGGTTTAAAGGCGTGCGCCGCCACGCCCCAGCGAATTTGGAAGTTTTTTAATGGTTCCCCTCAGGGCAGTTTTGTGACTTTGATTGGTAGTACTTTTGACTTTGGAATGGGAAAGCAGGCCTTATGGTGACCTAGAGTTAAGTATTGAGTTGACTAGTTAAGTGGGCAGGATGTTCTAAGAAATTAAAACATCAGTTGAATCAACTGAAAGTAGAGCTCCAGGATGGGTTGTAGGCTTGAGTTGGGAATGATAAAGGCCTGATCTCTGAGGAGTTAACCCAGTAGGTATGTCGAAGAGAGGCAAAGGTGAAGAGTCTCCAATAAGGAGACTCAGGGAGGTGGAAGGTTCCAGCTGGATGCTGATGCAAGGGTGGATCTTTGTTAAATGAATTTCTGCTCAGCAGTAGAGAACCTGTAGAGAGTAGGACACTGGATGCAAAGAATTTGAGGGTGGGGACCATTGGCCCCTATTGCTCTTGGCTCAAACGTTTATAAATATTTTGAAAAAAGGATGTATGCATGGGTTGCTTTTATCCTTAATGAGTATTCTGGGCCCTGGAGACGTTGCATCATGAGCAGTTGGATAACGGGGATCATTTTTAACTGATGCTCAGTTTTCTTTTTATTTCTCCCAATTCCTGCTGCCCTGGGACTCTTCCCCATTGAAGGCTAAGGATCCTTTGACTTTAAGGGGAGGACAGAACATAGCCAAGGACAAGAGTACTTTGCTTAGCTGTTGATGTTCAAGCAGGCCTTTCAAGCATGTTTCAGAGACCAGAGTCAGTCCAATCCTTCATTTAAGAGGCAGGCTTTGTTAGGAGGAAAATAATTGTGGGTCCCAAGGACCCACACCTCAGAAGGCCAGGCATGTCTATGTGAATGAAGCTCATGGGGGGGGGGGGCTGCAGGGCAGTTCCCCTCCGAATGGAAAGGAGACATCCTCCCCTGGGTTAGTGAGAGGGTCCAGAGACTAGGAGAAGTCGACTTAAGGGGTGGATGGTCACTGAGACCCATGCCCCTTCCTCAGATTCCTCTAAGGAGCCATTCAGATGTCTGTAGCTCCAGATTAGTGGAACAACGCCTGCAGGCAGAGGACATTTGTGCCCTCTTACCTGTGTGGAACTTTAGGAAGAAACCACTTTAAGTGTGCTCTGCCGTGGGCACATTTAGGCAGAGTCAGGCCCGGAGAGTGTCCCCTCTTGGTTCCCCAAAGCTTGCACATGACATAGGGAGGAACCCTGAGAGTCAGCCCTGCTTACTCTCTGAGTGGGTGTAGAGTTGCTGAGAATTCTGGGGTCTCAGTGGAGGGTTGAGAGAACGAAGTATTCCTGTCTCACCTCCGGAGGCTGGCTGAGATCGTACTTCAGATACTGCCAAACTCTGGTGAGGAGTTGACCAGTGTGTCAGCAGACCTAAGCCCACACCCACAGAGAGGAGGAACTACCCCATAGGGGCTGTCAGTGCTCGGACCAGACCCCTCCTGGTCACTGCCATGGTCTGTCATCTTCCCTGGAGGGAGGAGGGAGGAACGGCTTTGAGAGGCGTGTAGAGGTGAGTTTAATTGACTAATTGCAGGAAGCAACCAAAGTCTTAACTCCTAAGAAGAGACTGGAGCAAGATTGTATTTTTTCTGTCATAAGCAGAAATGTAATGTTAATAATTAAGTTGAATCCAACCATTGAGAAATAAAGTAGCGTATTTTAAAATACATGGTTGAGTGTGCACCTCAAGCCAGAGCAGGTAGGCTGTATTTTTACTTTGAGGTAGGGCAGGGAATTCTCTTAAAGAACACTCCTTTGAAGAAGTCATGGCTCAGGATACCTGTGTCAGGTTTACTTTGAGTGAGAAGTGAGACGTTCCACCCTTAAGGCTAGAGCTGTCTACTTGGAACCACAGAGTGTCGTGAGAGGTTTGGCTCTCCAGGCTTAGCTGCTGAGAGTTCTTGCCAGTGCTGTGGAAGGAGGGACCTCAAGTCAGGGAAACATACTTAGATGTATAAGCCTTTCTCAGACTTGCCCTGGTGTTGGATGCTAGAGGAGAAATTTTACTATATGTTCCTCTTGTTCACTATTTTGAAAGAAATGGGGAAATGCTAGAAATGATGTTCCTAAACACAAGGGGAGGTGCCCTTCATTTTTATTCAGTCCCCATGTACGAAATAAAGCATCGTATGCAGGGATTCATTTCCAAGTATAATTCATAAGTACTTTCCAGAACACTCAGATGAGAGGGAGAAAAACTCTTTAATTACATTTCACTTCTCACTGACATTCATACAAGGATGATGCTGCATTTAGGAAGATGTGTTTGGAAACCTGTGTGTCCTAAAATACCTAGTAATTTTTGAAAGGAAATCTCTAGGCCTGTTTTAGAAGCACATGCTGGTTGGAGGTGTGGTGGGAGCTACCTGATGGGACAATGCTTATGGATTTTCCTGCCAGGAAATTGCTGTAACATTCTGGGCTAATTTCAAGCCATAAATACATCCCATGTTTTCCCTTGTCTGTCAGTGAGAGCCAGGAGAGCTAGGGATGGGGTCCTGTGATTTAATTGAAAAGAGTCACTAAATACAATTCTAGAATGGAGATATATATATATCTGTGTTAGTTGGCAAGTTAAAAAATTGGATTTGTGAAATAGTTCTATTTAAAGACTAAATAAAATAACATTTCTAAAACTTATAAACATATGTATATACACATTAGAGAAACAGTCTCTTACCCTGAGTATTTGTGCATTAGGAATGTAGAGTGGGATTTTCTACTACTAACTTAAGTCAGTTTTTAGTACTCATGTCACTGGTATTTTTTTTTTTAATGAAGAATGAGTTGTTTTCAATTTTCTCATAAAGTTATTGCAATCCCTTCAGAATTACATTTATGATTAGTACTTGAAATGGATACCTGTGAGTAACACTTTATTTCTACTTGAGAAAGTGGCTCTTTCTGCAGGTGCAGGTTCCCTGCCATGCTTAGAGTGAATTGTACTAACTGGAGGCTCTTCCCAGACATTCCCCACCCTCCCATAACAAAATGTGTAAACATTTTTGCCTAATAGTTTCACAGGTCCTTCCTCCTTATTTTAGAATTGCTACCTCCAATAAACATCTACAATTCACAATTTAGCGGACTAAGTTATTCTATAGCCCTTCTGAATGCTTTGTCTTGGGTGATAGAGGATTAGTCTTTTCTGCTCCAGTCCATCCTAGTGCAGAGCATAAACTGTATCCAGTTAAAACCAGGAGCTCCATCAAAAGCTTGTCACACGGCAAGCTAGTCCCAGATACCAAATACAGTCTCAGAATTGAATCTTGGAGACTCTTCAAGTCCCCTGGGCTCATGTGCCCAGTTTCCTCCATGCTCTCACTGGGATAAGCTTCAGCATCATCTGCTCATTTGCCTCATTCTTGTTAGAGCTGCAGTCGGCTCTCAGCCTCGAGAGCTGAAGCCATTGGATGCTCCGTTCACTGCCTTCTTCAGAGATTTCCAACTGGTCTGGAACAGAACACACCTCAGCTTGCGAGGACTTGTCAGTCACAGTGTACGGTGCATCAGGTTGAGTTAGTGTGGTTTCTCCTATGTGGGCCACGCAGCTGATAGGCGGCAAAAGAGAAAGTGTGTGCTCCTGGGAAGTGCTGTTGGCATTCAACAAAAAATTTGTCAATCAGCTTTTCTAAATGGGAGTGTGTGATGTGGTCTGTCAGTTTCTACGCCCTCATTTCCTCTTGTGTGTAGTAGGATTTAGCCACTTTCTTGAATGCAGTTGTGAATTAGATATGCCATAACCGAAATTTAAGTAACTTTCTGATCCATAATTATCTGAAAAGCAAGACCATGGTTTTCAACATCACAGAATTTACACTTCTGTTATTGGGCAAAAAGTAATTTCATCTATGTAGAACTTGTTACCATTACAGCAGCATTCACCACCACAGGCAGTTCACCCATGACAGATGAAACTTCCAGAAGGTTTAGATCCCATGAAACAGATGGGAACTCCCATTCTTCAAATGGACTATCTTTAAAATGCATGGTAGTACTAGCGTAAAACCTGGAATCCCTTGACTGTTGATGAAGGCGCTTCTTCCAATAAAGGTAATAGATACATTAAAAGCTTTCACTGCACATCACACACATGCACACACATCAAAACCTAGCCTTGAAATGAGCAGAACCAATTTAGAGAGACATTTGCTTTAGGAGAGCCATGTTCCCCACAGTGTAACGGTAGTGAGTCTCCTGCGGGCACACGAGTCTTAATACAGTAGCTGTGGCCATCTGAAGTAGTGTGTGATGCTTCTGTAGTGCGTTTGTGATGTGTGACTTCAGTCGGGGATGTTACCCTGTGTCTCCCATGGTGGACAGTAAATTTCAACACGCATTTTGTGCTCATTCACATTTGTTTTCAACTTTGTTGCAAAACAAGATTTGAGCCGGGTGGTGGTGGCGCACGCCTTTAATACCAACACTCGGGAGGCAGAGGCAGGTGGATCTCTGTGAGTTCGAGGCCAGCCTGGTCTCCAAAGCAAGTTCCAGGAAAGGCGCAAAGCTGCACAGAGAAACCCTGTCTCGAAAAAAACAAAACAAAACAAAAAATAAAACAAAACAAAACAAAAAAAATTTGGTGATGAGTGTGCAGCTAAGTAGTAGAGTTTGCCTAGCATGAAAAAGAAAATCAGAAATGCAGTACTTAATTTCATTGATTGATTGATTGGTTTTTTGAGACAGGGTTTCTCTGAGTAGGTTTGCGCCTTTCCTGGAACTCACTCTGTAGACCAGCTGGCCTCGAACTCACAGAGATCCGCCTGGCTCTGCCTCCCGTGTGCTGGGATTAAAGGTGTGTGCCACCACCACCTGGCCTTTTTTTTTTTCAGTACTTAATTTTAAAAGTTAAACTTGTGTTTTTTTTTCCCTTTGCCTCACTGTGGCCAGAGAAGATAATGGAAGAGTCTTAAAAAGCACAACCATTCAGAAAATGGAACAAGTGCTGTAATGAGAGGCTGGTTCCTAAAAGCTCCGTAGCTGGTCTGTTTCCTGCAGATACTTAGTGTCCACCTGGTTGTGGTTTGTGTTTGCTCTCAACTCTCCTAGCTGGTCTGTTTCCTGCAGATACTTAGTGTCCACCTGGTTGTGGTTTGTGTTTGCTCTCAACTCTCCTAGCTGAGGTTCTGTGCATCTCTGGCCCAGCATGGTGTGGCTCAGGGACATCTCTGTCTGACAGGAGCAGCCGTGTGAAAGTTTGTGTCACTGCTAGTCAAGACTGGATGGAGTTAGCCAACCTGAGTTTCTCTGTCCAAGGCACTCTTGTAAGTCCATGGTGAACAGCCCTCACGTTGTCATTGAAAGGAAGGTATTCCTTGTGCCATGATTGGAAAGAACAGGAACAAGATGGATTGTCAGTGTTGAGGTAAAATTCCCTTCACTGTACTGTTTGTCTCACTGGTGGGCAGTTCTGTATCAGAAAAGCATGAGTGTAACCCGATTACAAAGCCCAGGCCCGGGGGCTCCAATGACACTCACTGTCACAGTGTGGGTAGATGGTTGCCCTGCAGGACAGTCACCCTAGTCAGATGTGGCGGTTCCTGCCTGCTTCCCACCTTCCTCTGTCACTGACTGTGCGATATTTCCACAGCTGTGTTCTGCCTTTTTCTACTCTGCCATCCAGTCTAACTTCTGCAAGGATAGAGTGAGCTTTTAAAGTCCGTCATGGCCACGTCTCTTCCCTCAGTGTCTTCCATGATAGAATGTAGACTGGCTCTCTGTCCCCCCCCCCCCAACACATACCTGTGGCTTTCTCTGTCTGTGTAACTCACATATGAGTCTTGCTAAGTTTGTGCATGTGTTCACATATATATGTTTATACATATCTAGAGGCATAGAACTTATAATGTTCACAGCACATTTAAAAATATAGACTCATGCTTTAAAATAGAGCAGTTATAGACAAAATCTGAGATTTCTAGCATCTCTTGGGGTGGGGGGGGGGGGGGGGAGGGGGGGAATCCCAGAAGATACAGCAAAACTAAACTGAAAAATGGAAAAAAAAATTTTTGTGTCTGGGTCTCCCCATGTATCCGAGGTTGGCCCAGGACTCAAGATCCTCCTGTCTCGGCTCCTGAAGTTCAGGGTTACAAGTGTGCGCCACCATGCACACTTGTTCCTGTACATTGTTTTAATGTGGTAAGCTTGACTTGATATTAGAAGGGAAAATTGAAGGCACTTTCCTTATTTCATGCCTATGCTGGTAAGGAAATTCAGGTCCCCATCTCCCAAGTTTCTGGTGTTATTTCTATCTCCAGAGACAGTTAAGAGAGCAGGATGTGTCTGGACCATCCTAAGGCGACGCCTCCCTCTGCTCCTGCCATCTTCCAGCCCTTCTCTACCTCTTGGAAGAAAGTGTGAACTAAAGAGAGCTGATTGTTTGCAGCAGCAGTAGATGAGAGACTTTGTTTTAAGCACATGTGGCCTATATAACTTGACAGGGTGCTCCCCTGGGTGATGGGGGTGGCATGTGAAAGCTGCTAGGGACATAGGACACTGGGGTAAAGGGTGCTTTGAAGCTACAGTTTTGAGACTTTGCTTTTGAACAAGTGTTTTCTGTTGCTTTTCTTTTTAAAGCATGCCACTGTTCAGTTTTATCATGAATGCCTTTCCAAGGACAGTAAATGGCTTTACACACTATGACATCGTTTCCATAGTAACTAATGTATTTTAGCAAAGAGAGACTGTGATAGAAGTAGGCTAAAAGGGACAGATACAGAACTGGCACAGTGTAAAATGTAGGGCAGTGTGTGTTGTAGTAGAGATATGTGTGTGTGTGTGTGTGTGTGTGTGTGTGTGTGTGTGTGTGTGTGTGTTTCCTGACCTGTTCAGGAAAACCTGTGATTAGCTCTTGACTTATTAATATACTAACAGTTTTTGCTGCACCCAGCACAATCTGGTGTTTTGCTGACACCAATCCTCTGGTCAGTACTTGAGTTTGTGTATGTGCTTGCTTTAATGTGGCTACCAGTTAACATGCATTTGTTAGCAGAGCCTTCCAGATAGGCTTATCTCTCCACACTGCTCCCAAATCACCAGTTGGCCACACTCATCCTCTGAGGATTTTAAATTTGGAAGCCAGTGCGCTCATGCCTATTTTCAAACGTTTCTGCTAAACATCCGGTCCTGTGTATGTTGATCCTGTATTTTAAGCGGATAGGAGGGATTGTGTCTCTCTGCTCCATGCTCATTGAGTGTGTTTGGGCTATTCTGGTATATATTCTGGTATATGACTGTACAAGCATCTTTTATGTTCTTAATAAATCTCCATGGATGAGCAGGTATCACTCAAATTCCTGTCCAACAGAAAGAGAAACTGAGGCATAGTCCTTGTGATGTAGACATTACATTTTTAACACATAGAATCATAAACGGCAGTTTTACATAAAAACTGAGATTTAAAAAACTATCTAGCAGTGTCTCTGGGCAGGGCAGTGTATGACTGACCAGCCTCATCTCACCTGCCTGGCATATTTATACTGCCTGGCCCTGTGGGTTTTAGTATGTGACCCTTGCTGCACCCACATGCCCAATCACAGGTCACATAAATAGCAGGGCTAGGGCTAGAACTTTGTTTCCCAGCCAGCAGCTTTCTCCCTGGCTATGGACCAGACATTTCTATTTTAGAGTGCACTTGATAGGTCAGAGGTGAGAGGCATCATTAGATAGTATAGACTACATTTTGCTTCTTCTTCCTAATTGAAATTCACCCCGCAGTTGATGGTATTTGAGTACATTGTTCTTATTTGGTATACTTCTCGTACTGGTTCCCTTGGTTGGAAAACATGTGTGCTCCTCATTGTGGTGTGCAGGACGAAGATGTTAGCAATAAATGTTATATATGCACAGGAAAACTGGCTGGAAAGAAAAAACTCCAGTATAACGTGGGTTCCGTGTGTGTGTGTGTGTGTGTGTGTGTGTGTGTGTGTGTGTGTGTGTGTAGCGGCCCCGCCGCCCCCCCCTCCGTCTGTAGCCTCAACTGTCATCACAGAAGTATTGACCACCCCCTTTTCATTAGCTTAGTACTCCCAAAAGAGACTAGGTTGCCTGGACAGTGAGCCCCAGGTTAACCTTCTCTCCCTAGCCAGCTATGGGAGTCAAGCATGGCCACCATACCCAGCTGTTTGTTTAGTGTGGGGCCTGGGGGTTAAACTCAGGTCTTTGTGCTTATAAGGGGAGTACTCCACCAACTAAGCCATCTACCAGCCCCCGATTTCTGTATTCCACAAAATTTTCATTGGGTATATATTACCTTTTTAAGGAGGCATAGTGAATATTACTTATGTAAGCAAAGATTATGTGAGCACACACAGCATTGGCTGAACCCTTTGTCCTACTCCATGCATGAGAGACTCAAGGCATCCCCAGCCACCTTTGCCTCCATGACAGACTAGGCTCTTCCCCTGATGCCATTGTGCCATATCATTATGCTCCAACTTTGTCACTGCCCGAGTCACCATTTAGACAGACGCTTAGTCACTGGGCCTGGACTGGAGTGGGTCCGTCAGGAGGAGAGGCAGCAGTTGGCATCAGGTTTAACCTTCTGTGTGTCTAGCACAGCCTAGGAGAAGGAGCTAGACTGGAGCTAGAATGAATGGTTGGAGGAAAGTCATTTTTCCCAGGGAAGCGGGGTGCTGAGGGAAACCTTGCCATAAAGGGCCTTGTCTGAGCTGAGACTTGTCTCTGGGGCCTGATCCAGCTGTTGGGCACACAGGCAATCAAGGCCACGAACGTGGATGGCTCCAGACACTGCGTGTCTGTCCGCAGCTGCACAGGCCTTGGGGAGCCCACCGTCAAAGTGGGCCTGTTCCTGGTCCCCCGGCAGGGAGCCAGGGCCACCCTGCACTGGAGAGCATTGAGGAGCTCGTGTGTGTTGTCTGTCCCTCAGCTTTCTGTGGGATTACAGCGGAGTCTGGCCCTGCCTGGTCTTGTTTTGTGCTTTGGATTCTGAGTTAAGAATAGCCGAAGGAACACTTGTCCCCGTTGACAGGCTTGATATCCAAGTTGCTATCAAATGGCTATTTTATCCTCTGTTGCCACTGACATCACAGCACGTCCAGCTCTGAGGTCCCACTTCGGTTGTGACTGAATAGAGCTGTGATCACTGGAGCAGAAAGGAGCCATTCAGATAGGACTGTGTGTCCAGTACTGTGTAGATGGTTTTGACAGGTCAGTGAATGTTTCAAACCTTTTGCAGGTAGTGAAAAGGGCTGAAAGTGGAGTGAAGAAGACACCGTGACCGGGGAAAAGCTCACCTCCTTTATCCCCCAGTCTCCCCTTTAAAAAGTCACCCAAATAATGCCTTAAGTCTTGAATTTCTCACGGCCCTTAAATCTCCTTCGTCACCTAGAAGATATGATTATGGCAGTAGTTGGGAGAAATTCAGTGACTCAGTCATTGTGTGTGTGTGCGTGTGTGTGTGCGCGCGCGTGTGTGTGTGTGTGTGTGTGTGTGTGTGTGTGTGTGCGCGCGCGCGTGAGCGTGAAGAGGGCAGAGGAGGATGCTGGGTGTCTTCCCCTATCACGGGGGACAGAATCTCTCACTTAAGTGTTTCTGTTATCCTGGGATCATCCTTTCTCCTCCCTTCAGTGCTGGGATTACAGGTAGCTGGTTCTGCCTGGCCTTCGTGTGGTGTCTGGGATTTGAATACAGGTCTTCCTGCTTCACGTGGTATCCTTTTCCACTGGACCGTCTCTTTCGCCTCCTTGATCACCTCTTAATTACTTTTTTTCTTTTTTCTTTTCTTTTCTTTTCTTTTCTTTTCTTTTCTTTATTACTCATATATTTTAGAGCATAGTGTTGAGTTTATTCACCTTTTTTAAAAATGAAAAGAATCACCAAAAAGTGATTCATGAAGCAGCAAAATTTCTCAATAGTATGTGTGTCATTTATTTTAAAAATAAGCCCTTAGGACTAAATTTAAAGAGGTAAATGGTCTTCTGGTTAATTGTAGGTTGAGTTTGCAGGGGACTATGTTCTCTATACACTTTGCTCCCCTCCATCCAACACACACACACACACACACACACACACACACACACACACGCACACACACGCAACACCCCCCCCCCCACTCTTCGTACAGGAAGGAGTGAGGTCAGGTCATTAGGCACTCTGTCCCTGCCCCGTTCACCGCTGCTCTCATCCATCTCACCGCACACCAGCACCTATGTACTTCAGGCACAGGGCTCAGTACTTCCCTGAGCTGCCAGTCTAGCAGGAAAACATGATAAAGTGTAGTAAGAGCTCGGCAGAGAGGAAAGTTGCTTCTACATAGAAGTGCAGGCAAAGGAAAACTCACAGATGATTGCAAACTGATTAGTAGAAAATTACACTCACCCCGCAAGCTGAGTGAGATGGGAGGGACAGTGCTCACCCAGTGCTCACCCAGCACTCACCCAGCGCTAGTAACGTCTGCTGGCTGCATCTCTTTCTGTGCCGCCTCCTGGGACAGGGGAGAACACAACACTATGGAGCAGAGGTGTGCTCCTGACTCTAGACTTCTCAGCCTGGCCTACACCTTCCCTCACAGCCTGGTCTCCCTCAGTTTCCCACCTTCTGTCCTCCGCCCTGTTGTCAGTCAGCCTCTCTACTCTGGAGAACTCCCAAGCCGTTGCCAATACTGTGTTTCTTTGACTGTGTGCTGTTAATTCTGTGAGTACCTGTTGCAAGGTTCTGGTGTGATATCTCTGGGCATTTTGGAAAGCTCCGGGTCAGTAGAAACTGGAAGATGGCTATGTTGAGAGACTTTGAAGTTGGTAACTCTTGGTATTCATTTCGTTGCTCTTTATGTATGTTTTTAAAGATGGGGACTCATGTAGCCCATGCTGGCCTCCAATTCACTGGGAAGCCAAGGGTGAGCTTGAACTCCTGTCCCCCCACCTCTCCTCCTTAGTGCTGGAGTTATACACTTGTACCACCACACCAGATCTTGGTTTCATTGTTATAGTTATGTATAACCCCCAAGGCTGGAGGGTTCCATGATAAGCAGTTGGCTGTACAGCCGCTATGGTAGGTTTGTCCTTTGGTCTCCAGTCCTTCAATAGACCACATGTTTGGGTGTTATGATCAGTCTTTTCCATGAGAGTGTCAGGATCACTTTAGTTAGGTTTGTGATCTGAAACATCAGGACTACCACAGCAAAGAATGAAAGCATGGAGAGTATCCTATTGTCCCAAAACCCACAACTGAATATGCAGCAACTATTTATAATGTGTGAACGAGTCCAGTTTCATCAGTTACTCCATCACTGCATGTCTCTGTCTACATATGCATCTCTGTCTACACGCACACACAGGGAGTTGGAGAGATTTTTCTTGTCTTAAGCCTGGAAACCTAAAACTTGGATTTCCTACACTCAGACTTGGATACGGTTAAATCAGGAAAGTTGGCTAGTTTTTGAATGATCTTAGAAAATCAGGTAAAATGTTTCCGTTTTACTTAAACATTATAGCTACTTTCTATATTCTAAATTTCAAAAATAATAGCTTTGAAGAAAAACAGTATGTGATTTTAGAGGCAAATGCCGCTCTTCATTCTAGATGGGGCTGCCATGTAAATTTTTCTTCTACATTTGTTTTACCCATCTATATTCTCTTTGAAACAAGGTAGCTGATGAAGCCTAACACTATGCCAAGCTGTCTTGCTTGGGAGGCTTTGAAGTCAAAACGGTGGCATCCCCCTTTGGGTTTATGGCTGTAGATTCATAGACTCTTTGTTAGTTAACCATCTGTTTAATAAGCCTGAAAAAGAAATTGGATGGTGCTGTATGTATGTATGTATGGATGGATGGATGTATGGATGTATGGATGGAGAAGACTGCAGTAGTGAGCCAGCAGCTTCAGCTCCAATGGGGTTTCAGCTTTCCCGTTGGTACCCGTTGCTGGAGTGTTGTGCAGGGAAGGTGAATTGCTTCACAGTCTGCATGGATTGGGCATCCGGTGTTGTGCAGTTTTGCGGTATGTGCGCATAAAGAGGGGAGCATATTAAATTCCCTTCCTATGCTAGAAAAGGGTGAGGACTCATGAAGTGCTCTATATCAGTGGAAGGAGCCATTCCCTTGAAAATAGAAAACTCTCCGTTGTGACCTTTAAGTCAGACAACTCGCCTAACCTCTGGAAGTGTTCGGAGGAAGCCAGCGTTTCACATAAATGTTGCCTTTAGTCAGACATCCTAGTGGCACTGAATTACCCTTCTCTGATTATCAGGTGCTAAGTTAAAGTTCCTGGGTAGAGAGAATCACAGTGCCACAGCTCAGCGGTGTCGACCCCCAATGGGCTAACCACCAGAGAGGCCATAGACTGTGGCACCTTCATGGTTTGGGCAGGACAGCATGGCTCAGGAGCCATAGAGATGGGCCTCCATGGTGGGTCTCCTGCTTGTCTGCCGTGAGTCCATGGTTTCAGTGCCCACTGCAGAGGACATTATATGAGTTTCTAATTCTTTTCCCCATGGTCAGAGTCATTTTTGATTAATGAAACAATGATGCTCCTGTTAATTATGCACCTTTTCAGATGGTACAAAAGTTCTGTTCTGTTGTGTACATGTGGGAGGGGATGCTTTTGACGGGAATAGTAATTTACTATGGGGGTGTTTTAAACCATGGACCAGGAAGAAAGATGGTAAAAACTGTACTGCAAAAGCATTAGCGCCACAACTAAGATAGAAAAAAAAATGTTTCTGTTCTTCTCTGCTTCTGATTCCTCAACTCAGACTTCACATGGTCTTCATAAATCCTCCAACCACTTTTATTCAGACAGCTAAAGGCAAGTAGCAAGCCATGTACCATAACGCTGACAGGTTGTAGGCAGTTACACACAAGCTGGAGGTCTCCTGTCTCACCCCTCAAACTGCAAAGGGGAATGTAAAGTGGGCATGGGCATCATCAGAATCAGCACCCAGGCTTGTGTGTGTGTGTGGGTGGCACCAGGTCCTGAGGGCATCTTGGGGCTAGCATGCCGTAGACTGGTTCGTAGAGGCTGAGTTAGTGGACCTGCAGAAGGAAGCTCTGGCTTCCGGGAAAGGCCATTGCAGAGAGCAGGTTTTGTGGCCATGCCTTCAGTCTCAGTGCGTGGTGGGCTGGGCAGGAGGGTCTTGAGTTCAGTGCCGGCTTACACAACAGAGTCAGACTGTGTCTCCAGAAGGAAAAGACACCCTGCAGCCTGGAGAGAAATTTGGTTTGGTTTTTCTTTTTTTTTTTCTTTTGAATTAGGGTCTCATTCTGTAGCCAGACTTTCTCTTGACCCAGGCTGATCACTGATTCAGCCTCCTGAGTGCTTTGACGGCAGGTGTGAGCCATCTCACTGAGCTAAAATACTCATTCCCCATGTGCTCCAAGATGACCTGTCGAGCCTCTGCGGAGGGATGTGTGTGTGCACGAGCGTATGGTTGTACATTCATGGTTTCTATCCTTTACCCTTCCTGTCTCTAGAAACTAAGATCTGATGCTGCTTTCCTTTGGTGGCAGACTTTGCAGTGATAGGCAGGTGTCTGTGGTAACTGTAGCAATTATGTGAATGAAGACACTTGTGGACAGTTTGTCTTCAACAAATGGGAACTGTATGGTGGTGCTTTGTGGTGGTTCATGTATAGAGAGTATTTGGTTCTGTTTTAATGTTCTTCTTTCTAATGTTCGTCTTTCTTTTTCTTCTGCAGTGTTTGGAAAGAACAGGATGCTGATCTAGACGTGGAAAAAGTAAGTTGACAAGTTCTGTGCTGAGGGCAAGTGCCTCATGAGTTAGAAAGAAAGCCTTTCTCAGTGGAACCCTGTAATTGCAACTGAACCATACGGATGGTTTTATTTTCTTGTATTTATTTATTTATTTTGAGACATGGTCTCAGGTAGCCCATGGAGGCCTCCAACTCCTGAGAGTGTACCTGAGGGTGACCTTGAACTCATGACTCTCCCACCTTTACCTCCCAAGTGCTAGGATTACAGGCATGCAGGCATGCCCCACTAAGCTCCATAGGTTTTTTTTTTTTTTTTTTTTTTTTTTT
>CABHPP010143997.1:0-24756 GCA_902168425.1 Peromyscus attwateri
TTCTGTAGCATTGCACATCATGGGGCCATTAGATATACATCTCTGTATGTTGTTAATACACTTGATGATTGGTGGTCCATAGATATACACAGATATAAATCTGTTTTTCTCTAATAAAAAGCATGATTTTTACCTGACAAGGAACAATAAAAATGTATTTATCTTCTCCATGAATCTAAGAATCTCTTCTCATAAAATAGATACTTTTAAGTACCTGTTTAATCCTCAAATTTGGTAAAAAAAAAAAAAAGATACCAAATTTGAAACCTATGATAAATTTATTTAGAAACACATTATTCACAGGATATTTTGTCTAAAGTCATCCTTCTAGACATGTGGCTAAAGATATTTATGAATGTTGAACAACACAAAATTGCAATCATATTTAAAACATTGTAAGAAATTTTGCTCATTTTTTGTAGTTGCAAATTTCTTAAATGTATACATAGCAGGTAACAATATCATGTTGTAATGTCAAATATTGGAAATTCTGCCTAAGAAACTGAACTTCAGGGCATCTGTGTCCAAATCAAATGAAATGTGTCTTGAGATTTTTCTCTTAATTTCAAATATTGTTCTAGGGACAAACAATAAGATTGGAAGAGACTCGCAGGCAGTAAGTGTCCACAGATACAAGAACTGGGGACACTGGAAGGAAATGGCTGTCATATATCTTTCATAGAACTATGCTCTTCTAGCTCTGGATCTTCTATATTAAGGAACATTCTTAAACAACAAATTCCAGGATTTTGCTCATGAATTAAGTCTTTAATTACAGAATAAGCATCTTGAATTAAGCCCTTTTCCATTACATACAACCTGTCTCATCTGAGATGCAGAAACATACACATAGGGATAAAAAATTTAGCCGGGCGTTGGTGGCGCACACCTTTAATCCCAGCACTCGGGAGGCAGAGGCAGGCAGATCTCTGTGAGTTCGAGGCCAGCCTGGGCTACCAAGTGAGCTCCAGGAAAGGCGCAAAGCTACACAGAGAAACCCTGTCTCGAAAAACCAAAAAAAAAAAAAAATTTAGATAATACCTTACTACAGCCCAGGCTGACTTCAAATGAACTCAGAAATTCCATGTTTAGCCCCTTGAATGCTGAGATTATAAGTATTAGGCACAATGTCCAGCTTTGAATATGTCTTAATGTCTATACAATTGTACTTTTTTTCATATAGATCCATACACAACATCAGAGACATACACTAGCAAACATGTTGAGAAACACCTTAGTGGATGGCTTGGCACTGCTTAGAAGTTCAGTGCACGTTCTTCTCTGTATAGCACAGCTTAGAAAGAAACATGTAACACTTAGAAGCCACTTGCTGTGATCTATTGCCTGTCTTTGTTCTAATTACCCTATTATTTAAGCAATTGAAGACACACTTAGAAATAAATAAATAAATACCAGGCTATATGTCCAATACCTCAAGTATAAATTACAGCCAGCCACTTTCAACTCTTTTGTAATATTGGAGCCCAAGGGAAGCAAACATGCATTCTGTTGACACTGGGGCCATAAAACACTGACATGATGGTGCTATGAGGAGAGTAACTACACTAAAGTTCTTTCAACTTCCCAGTATGCAGAACTGAGCCTGAGGGAAAAGAGATCTTTCTACCATGCTTGCAAAAATCCAAAAACTTCTCTTTCTCATGGTAAAAAATATCAGAAGGTAAGTAGGTCCTAGCCTTTATACTAGCTGGTCCTGCTGTCCAAGCTCAGGACTAAGCCATCTTTATTTTACCTTCAAGACATACAGATGGTAACAAGAGAAGGCCCTAGTCTTCACCTGAGTGCTCCAAGCAGGCAGATGGTGGAACAAAAGTGGAAGAAAGAAGGACTTAGGCTAGCCAGTGCTTTCCTCCTTCTGTTCTGAGAACTCTACTTGCTGACTTTCCCATAAGTTATTTAGTAGGACTGAATCACATGATTACTTCTGTGTGTAAGGAAGGTTGATAAACAACTGTTTAGAGGTGTTAGATGTTTACAATAATATTGGAGTTCAATTTGTAAGAAGAAGTATGTCTACTCACTAGGTAAGTAGCAAGTAACTCTCTCCTGCAATTTAAATTTTGGCTCCAAAGTTTCCATATACAACATTCATGTATATACATGGTGCCTCCTCCTGCATAGGTATGCTTTCCAGATTTTCCAGGGAAATACTCAAGGGCCTCACACAATTGGTACTCAGGTCAAAGAATAAGGTCTCCATAAATTGTCTAATCCTTTCCATCTGGTTTAGCTTATGTAGGATTTTTTGTATGTGTGTTTTGGTACATAGACAAAGTTCTAAATTTCTACACTGGACATATTTTAAAGGTAAAACAGGTGAATTAGAAAAGTAGAAGTAACAGAAAAAATGAGAAATATTTAATGCCTGCTGTTCTCCAGCAATTTACTGAAAATGTAAAAAAAATGTACCAAATATTCCTTGCCCTTTAAGTGCAAAAATCTTCTTGATTTAAGAAATGGAAATCTTTTATTCTTCATGAACAGCATTCCCATCTTCAAACTTACCCAGCCTACAATTTCTGAGGATATTGAAATGAGGAGCAGAGCAGTTTCAGTTGCTAATTCACTGTGGGTACCAGTATAGGAATTCCACACGGATTCTGGTTTCTAAAATGTCTAGTTCTTTGGTCTCAGAAGAGAAGTTTCTGTTAGACTAGCACTCAATAAACACAAGCCTAAAAATCGGGTTAAATACAATAATAAACTTCAGGATCAGCGGGACCAAGATCCAACATTGAAGGGAAATGTGTTGAAGTATGGCTTGTATTTCTTGCACATTAAAGTGAAAACAAGTGTATAGGTGCTCAGGTTCTTGTGGAGTTTCATGAACCCATGAGACAGGAACCCCTAAACAGATGGAGATAAAAAAAAATCACTTCTATAAACAGAAAATTCTCTGTTAAAATTTTCCTCTGAGTACTTGCCACACTCCTCTGCTGTGGGATGTTCTGTATGGCAAATGTGTTGCTAATAAAACACTGATTGGCCAGTGGCTAGGCAGGAAGTATAGGCTGGACTAACAGAGAGAATTAAAAGAACAGGAAGGTGGAGGGAGTCACTGCCAGCCGCCACCAGGACAAGCAGCATGTAAAGATGCCGGTAAGCCACGAGCCATGTGGCAAGGTATAGATTTATAGAAATGGATTAATTTAAGATATAAGGACAGTTAGCAAGAAGCCTGCCACGGCCATACAGTTTGTAAGCAATAGAAGTCTCTGTGTTTCCTTGGTTGGGTCTGAGCGGCTGTGGGACTGGCAGGTGAAAGAGATCTATCCTGACCGTGGGCCAGGCAGGAAAAGTCTAGCTACACTCCTAGCCTCTAAAACAATGATCAGGACCACAATTCTAGAAATGATACAAGGAGAAAGCTGCTATTGGAGCCTAAAAACCTGACTACAGGTTTGAGAAATCAAACGGCAGCCAGAGTTTAGAAGGGAGAGAGTGTGTAAAAGCCCAAGCTTCCAAATGATACGTTGGAAGATCTAGACTATAAACGTACACTAATAGGAAAGAAGAACTAGGTCAACCTCCAGTAACCCACTCGCAGTGGAATCAAACCATCTGCATATAATGGCTCTTCTGCCAGAAGAAACCCAAGTTCTTACAAAGCCACAAAGAAGACAGTGCACTTCAGGATCTCTGCACTCATATATAGTGTAAAATTCTATAAAGTATTTCTGGGCATGCTGATGAGAAAGTTTTGACAAGTTCCAAGAACTTAGTATGGATCCTGTATTAACATATGCGCAGAAACTTTACTAAGATGGGAGTTTCCAATTAAATCTTCAAGTGAGGCTCAGGAAGCCTCTTCTTTATATTTTATTATTTTGTGAGCATCCTAACAATACACTACTTTCATATCTTGCATGCTTGCTAATCCTCCTGCTCATCATGCCTATGGGCTTTCCATGTCTCTGAATTCTCTATTCATTTTTCTGTTCCCCAGTTTCCTAGTTCAATAATCTCTCTTCTCGTAACACACCGAAGGAGCCAGGTCCTAGTCTCACTCCTCCCATTTTGATCACAACGAAGCTGAATCAAAGGTAGTCGGTAGCCAATCCAATGTAATAAAACGATGATCGAACTTGGAAAGTCTGGTTACAGAATCCACAAACTGAATGTTTGGTCTACATTTACAGTCGCAAAACACAATGATAAGACTTTTGTTTTATCCAACAGAGACATCAGGGAAATATTTCAAAATATTAGAATGTTTTACTATGTATTCTAATCTGTATTTTTATGTTTTCCTATTTTTCATGTTACTTCCATAGTATCCTTAAAGAAAAAAAAAAGATAAAAGTGAAAATGACATAAATTATTCTTGCCTACTCATAGTAACTCCCTGTAACTCATTTGTAATCAGTGTCTATGGATGGCACGGTTAGTTTAAGATAAAGTAGGTACGTCTATAGTGCTTCATCCCACCAGATAAAAATATAATTTTGTAAGGATCCACAATTTTACATAAATGTGAGTTGGCTTGAACAGTTTATAAAGATGTTCTATAGTTTCCTCCCAGCAGGAAGTAGTTCTTTTCCAGGCTTATCCACCATTTCAAGACACTACATTTCCATAAATTTTACTACAGGTAGCAATTTCCCATTGTAGTTTAATGGACTGAGCAAATAGTTTTAGTGCGTAAACAATGTACTCCCATCGCACTGTTAAAACTGAATTAAAAAGCAGAAGGGTGTAATGCTTCCCCTAAATGCAATTCTAGCCTTCAAATGACAACATATAGGTAAATCATTTTAATTTACAAACTGCAATAGCGATGCACATTTGGTAAAACAAATGGTGCTTAGTAACTTAAGCCATGGGAAAAATTCAAAGGGGGATTTTGAAAGTCAGTTTGTTAAACAATAAGCAAAATCTATCCACTTGAATAGTAGTAGAGGAAATAAATTGCATGGGCATAAAATCACACAATTATGTGAGTAGTACAGTGTCATCTAGAGAACTGATTGGAGGCAGAAAGCTTCTGCGTGTAGATCACTGAGACAATGCCTTTGTTTACAGCAGTGTCAGACTATAAAAGGCTGCTGCTGTAGCTCAGTCACACTGAGACTCACAAACTTTCTTCTTTGAGCTTCCACTGTGCAGAAGCCCACAAGTCATTCTGATTGGGGCAGAGAAGGAAAAAGCTTTCCTGTGAAAGGTCTTGATGAACAGCCCAAGCAGCTGCTTGTTCTCTGGATGGATTTGTGAGTGCTCATTCAGCAAATCTGCATGTACATTTCCAGTTTCAATGATCAAACAAGCCAAAATTGACCCAAATTGTAAGCAATCACAGAAGTTGCACCTTGTGTATAAGGTACACAATTTGCTTGTGCATTTAGTTATTCATAGTGTAATTTATTTCAATTTTCACTAATTGAATGACAGGATCTGGTTAGAGCTCTGGAGATACAGCAGAAAACTAAGTAAGATACAGTACTCACTTCTTTGGACACACAGCACTTAGTTCTTTTCCTTAAGCATTTTTAAGGATGTTTGGGTATCATGTGGAGACTCATTACAAAGCAGCATGATAGAATATTCTTTGTATAATAATCAAAAATTCTATCATGAAATTATAGAACCTGTATATTATTTTAGGAGAATATTTTTAATAATACTTTCTATATTTTCTGTCTTTTCAGAGAAAATAATTTTAGATTTAAATTAAAACATATTATTTCTTTTGTAAAATTATTTTTTATTTTTAAGATTATGATAAAATTACAGCATTTCCCCTTTCCCATTCCTCCCTCAAAATTCTCCAGTATGTCCCTCCTTTTGGCTCTTTCGAATTCATGGCCTCATTTTTAAGTCATTGCACACTCTCATATAAACTTTTACTTTGTTTTTTAGCCGACCCCCCACCCCGCGCGCGCGCGCGCGCGCGCGTGTGTGTGTGTGTGTGTGTGTGTGTGTGTGTGTGTGTGTGTGTGAGACATGTTTGTAGGTGCTTAGGGAGGCCAGAAGATGTCCATGTAGCTATAGTTACAGCAGGCTGTAAACTACCCAAAATGGATATTGTGAACCAAGTTTATGTCCTCTGGCGGAGCATCCAGGACCCATAACCACAAGCCACCTCACCAAACCCTGAATGTGGTCCTTAATACTGAATTTATGCATGTGTGTTTGTTTACACATTTTATTTTTGTGATAAGACTGGGGTTCATTCATTTTTTTCATGGTGATTAAAAGATTATTTAATAAATATTTCAGTGAATTTATTATAACCTATCATATTTATAATGGATACATTATTAAGAAAATATTTTAAACATTGTTGCAATAATGTATTCATTTACTGTGCAGTAATTTTGGAATATAGATTTAATTGTGGGTGTTTCAAAACATGATCTATGCTTCTTCTTTTTGTAAAGTTAAACTGGCTTGGAAATTTACCAAATAGTATATCAGAAAAATGTAATGAAGGAAAAGTGTTGTGTTTACAGCAGTTGATGCTGGATGTTATCACAAAGAGAAGAACTAAAAAGAATTAAAAGAAACATGCTAAACTGAAGAAAGCATTTTGAAAAACAGATAGACCATAATTTTATACTGCCTAATGGCATTAAATTAGCTTTGGGTTTCCCTTCAGAGCAGAAAGTATTTTGCTAAAATAGGCTATATATTCAGAAAAGATTTTTATGCAGGTAAAGCCATCTGGTCATTAATTTGCCTTGAAATTTCTTTGAGGTCCTAAGGGCAAGGCAACAGATGTCATCAGTGAACTGTGCAGAGACAATAATTTAACATATGAAGCACACCACAGGGTGGGGGTGGGGTGCAACATAGCAAGAAGCAAAAGGAATTTAAATGCCCTCACAATTTTAATCCACAAGTAAAGAAAATTATTTGCTGGGCATTGGATTTTTTTATCTCCAAAATTCACTAAAAATTAGGAAATAATTACTAAATAGAAAAACTCTATTTAAAAATTAAGAAATGGATCATATTTCTTTTAGGAAATAGAACCTTACTCAAATTATAAGTGATATAACCAAAACCAAAATATTATGAATAATATTATGTATCAATAACAACAAATAATGCAATATTTTATTGTAGTTTTCAAGCAGTGGTTCTCTTCTGGGAAGAAGTGTCCCCCAGGGTACATTTGTTGCTATCTGGAAACATTCTGGGTTGTTATTACAAAGGGATAATACTGGCATCTAGGGGTAGCATCCAGGGATGCTGGGAAACATTTGTGAATGAAGAAGACATTTGAACACAGGAAATGCTCTAGCCCAAAATGTTACTGGCATCAAGACTAAGAAATCCTGGAGACCTTCTCCATACTTTCTGTTTACCCAGACCCAATCCCTCAGGCTCATCTCTAGCACTGCAACAGAACACTAGCTGCATGCTCTCCCCTCTCCCCCCATCCATGTCTCCTGTTGATCCCATAGACCACAACTTCCTGGCCTCCCTCCTCGAACTTGTCAACATGTCCCAGCCCTGAACTTGGACAGGCCCATTCAACCACAGACCATGCCTACCAGAAGACCAGTAGATTGCCCTCAGACTTTATCTGCTCGCTCTCTCTCTCTTTCTGCTGTGGATCCCATACAACATCCCCATCCTGATACACCTCCTCCAAATGATCAATGAATCCCAGCCTCCAGCATCAGCAGGCATTCCCTGTGAAGGCACCAGTCAAGCAGGCCAGTAAAAATAAAAAATAAAAAAATAAAAAAATAAAAAAAGGCAACATACAGCCACCACACTCTCTGAAAATCCAGAGAGGAAACAGAAACTAAGGAACAAAACAACCACCCGCAAAGACAAACACAGAAATCAGCACCAAAACCTACAATCATTCCAAAACCAGATGCCTAGATGCCAGTGTAAGAAGACAATCGATAATATCCAGAACAATATGTCTCCACTAGAGCTACTCCAGCATAGTTGGAACACAAGAAACAGACCTTAAAACCAACCAAATGAAGATGATAGAGGTCCTTGAAAACAAAAATGAATGAATCTCTTAAAGAAATCCAGGCAAACAAACAAACAAAACAAACAAACAAACAAACAAAAACAGCTGGAGGAAATGGATAAATCCCTTAGAGAAAATCAAGAAAAAAACATACAGTTGAAGGAAATGTATAAAACTCTTCAAGACTTGAAAATGGAAATAGAAGCAAAATACAAACTGAGGGAAATCTGGAAGTGAAATGATTAGGAATTCAATCAGGAACTACAGAGGCAAGCCACACTAACAGAATACAAGAAATGGAAGAGAGACTCTCAGGCATTAAGGATACATTAGAAGAAATAGTTAAATCTGAAAGAATCCTGACACAGAACATCCAGAAAATCCAGGGACAATGTGAAAAGACCAAAACCTAAGAATAATAAGAACAGAAGAAGGAGAAGATTCCCAGCTCAAAGGCCCAGAAAATATTTTGAACAAAATCAAGGAAGAAAATTTTCCTAACCTCAAGAAAGGGATGTCTATAAAGGTAAAGAAGCATACAGAACAGCAAACACATTAGAGAAGAAAAGAAAGTCCCCTTGCCACATAATAATCAAAATACTAAACATACAGAGCAAGGAAATGATAATAAAAGATGCAAAGGAAAAAAGACAAGTAATATAATTACAGACTTATTAGAATTACAACCGACTCCCCTTCATAATGAAAGTACCCAAGAGATAATGGATACAAAAGATATACCTATATATAATAAAGGCATTTTACAGCAAGCCTCTAGCCAACATCAAATTAAATAGAAGAAAATTCAAAACAATTACACTAAAATCAAGAACAAGACAAAGTTGTCCCTTCTCTCCATGTCTATTTAATATAGTACTTGAATGCTTAGCTGGACTTGTAAGAAAACTGAAGAAGATCAAGGAGATACAAATTGGAAAGAAAGAAGTCAAGGTATCATTATTTGAAGACTATAACAGAGTATACATAAATAACCTGAAATTCCACCAGAGATTCCTACAGCTGATAATCACTTTCAGTAAAGTGGCTGGATACAAGATTAACTAAAAAAATCAGTAGCACTCCTATATACAAATGATAAATAGGCCGATTAAGAAATCATGGAAACAACACCTTTCACAATAGCCTCAAATAGTATAAAATTCCTTGAGATAACTTTAAAAAAGCAAGGGAATGTCTTGTATGATAAAACTTCAAATCTTTAAGAAAGAAATTGAAGATATCAGAAAATGGAAAGATCTTCCATGCTCATGGAATGTAGGATTAGCAGTAAAAAGGGCCATCTTACCAGAAGCAATCTACAGATTCAATGCAGGACCCATCAAAATTCCATTATAATTCTTTACAGATATTTCAACATAATTCTTTACAGATATTAAAAGAACAATTCTCAACTTTATGTGAAAAAAACAAAACTCAAGGTAGCTAAAATAATCCTGAATAATAAAAGGACTGCTAGAGATATCATCATCCCTGATTTCAAATTATACTACAGTGCTAGAGTAATGAAAACATATTGTTATGGCATAAAAAACAGGCACAATGATGAACAGAATCAAATTGAAGAGTGAGACATATATCCACACATGTATGAACACCTCACTTTTTATAAAGAATCCATGTAGCAGGAATCTTAAATGGTCTTATTAATAAAATGAAACCTGAGGCCAGTTATTGGGGTGAATGCTGGAAGATTAGAAAAGCAGAATAAGCCACAGCTACCTCACCTTGCCAATTCCTCAACTGATCCTGTTTCCTCAGACTGGATGCCTCTGAGCCTGAAAGCTTAACCAGCCAAATGCTTAACCAGCCAAATGCTTCTAGTCTCTGGTCTCCACACCTTATATATCTTTCTGTTTTTGCAATCACTCCCTGGGATTAAAGGCACACTTCTTGGGATTAAAGGCGTGTGTCACCATGCCTGGCTGTATCCTTGAACACATGGATTTCTGCCTCTGGAATGCTAGGATTAAAGGCGTGTGCTACCACTGCCTATCCTCTATGTTTAATATTGTGGCTGTCCTGTACTCTGACCCCAGATAAGTTTATTACCATGCACAATATTTTGGGGAACACAATACCACCACAAATCCAGAAGTAAATACTGGAAAAAAACAAAGCATGTTCAGCAAATAGTGCTGATCAAACTCAAAGCTTTCATGTAGAAGAATGAAAATTGATCCACACCTATCACCTTGCACAAAACTCAAGTCCAAGTAGATCAAAGACTTCAACATAAAACTAGATACACTGAACCTGACAGAAGAGAAAGTGGGGAACAGCCTGGAACTCATTGGCACAGGAGACGACTTCCTGAACAGGAAAACCAATAGCATAGGCACTAAGATCAACAACTAATAAATGGAACCTCATGAAACTGAAAAGCTTCTGTAAATCAAAGGAAACCATTAATTGGAAAATGAGGCAGCCTATAGAATGGGAAAAGATTTTCACCAACTCCACATCTGATAAAGGGCTAATATCCAAAATACATAAGCACTCAAGAGAAAAAGATCTAATTAAAAATGGGGTACAGATTTAAACAAAAATTCTCAAAAATGGAGTCTCAAATGGCTAAGAAACACTTAAAGAAATGTTCAACATCCTTAGCCAGCAGGGGAATGCAAATCAAAACTACTTTGAGATTCCATCTTATACCTGTCCAAATGGCTAAGATAAATCATACAAGTGACAGCTCACGCTAGTGATGATGTGGAGTAAGGAGAACAATCCTTCATTATTGGTGGGAATGCAAACTTGTACAGCCACTATGTAAATCAATATGGAAGTTCCTCAGAAAACTGGGAATTGAACTATCTCAAGATACAGTTATACCACTCTTAGGCATATAGCCAAAGGATACTCCATCCTATCACAAGGACACTTGTTCAATCATGTTTGTTGCAGCTTTGTTCATATTTGCCAGAAAACTGGGAATAACGTAGATGTCCCTCAACAGAAAAATGGATAAACAAAATGTGATACATTTACACAATGGAGTATTACTCAGCAGTTAAAAAGGCAATCATGAAATTTGCAGGCAAATGTAAGCAACCTGAGAAGAACCACTCTGAGTGAGATAACCCAGACCCAGAAAGACAAATCTGATTTGTACTCATTTACAAGTGGTTATTAACCATTAAGTAAAATCTATAGACTCAGAGAAATTAGGTAAAGAGGAGGAGCCTAGGTGAACCATGGATCTCCCTGGGAAGGGGAAATAGAATAGATTTTGGTGGTGGACTTGGGGTGGGTGGGGAAGGGAGCAGGAGGGATCAGGTGTAGTGAGGATTTAGATGGGAGGAAAAAGTACAGGGAGAGATTTCTGGAATTGGGGGACACTTGGAGGTCAATGTGGAAGCTTAGTGCTGTGGAAACTTCCAGGAATTTATTAGTAATGAGGACTCCTAGTAATGAGGGGATACAGAATCTCAACTGGCCATCTCTTATAGTCAGGAAAGGCTTCCAGTGGCAAGACTGGGTTGTATTTAGTTGAGTTGTTGGCCAATGGGTTCTCTCAAACAAACCAGGCTGCTACTGGGAGAGAGTTGCTCTCCACAAACTGACAGTGAGGACCATTGCCAAGGTGAACATCAATACTGTTCATTGAGTGTGGAGAGCTGGTGCCTGCATGGAGCCTTCACTTCTTTGTTCTAGTCTCTTTGGTGTGGGAAGGTATACTGCAGGCTTCCAAAAGAGAAATGTGGACACCATCCCAGCCACAAAACCATTGACCTACAATTTGTCCTGCCTGTGAGACGTGCTGGGGCAATGGTGGCATAGAACTTGTGGGAGTGGCCAACCAACATCCGCTTTGATTTGAGGCCCATTCCGAGAGAGGGAACCCATACCTGACACTGTTTTGGTGATCAGGAACCAGAGATTGAATAGCCCAGAGACCTAAGATAGAATCAAACATGATTGGTCTTTAAAAAAAAATCAATTAAATGTTTCCTAATAATATTCTGCTATACTCATAGATCAGTGCCTTGTCCACTTGTTATCAGAGAGACTTCCTCCAGCAGCAGATGGGAGCAGGTGCAGGACCCACAGGTAAACATTATGCAGAGAGAGTCTAAATTAAGGTCACCATTGGGTCCCTCCTCCCAGAGCTTGGGGAATCTATAGAAGAAGGGATGGAACGATTATAGGGGTCAGAGGAGATAGAGGACACCAGGAGATTACAGCCCACTTAATCAACTAAGCAGAGCATATATTGGCTCACAAAAACTGAAGGAGCAAGCCCCTGCACGTGTCTTTACCAGGTCCTCTGCATATATGGTGTGACTGTTAACTTGATATTTTTGTGGGACTCCTAACAGTGGGAGTGGCAATATCCTTGATTTTTTGCCTGTTCTTGGGACTCTTCCCCCTGTTGGTTTGCAGTGTCCAGCTTCAGTGTTCGGGCTTTTGCCTTGTCTAATTGTATTTTGTCTTGTTGTGTTTGGATGTCTCTTGAAGGCCTGCTCTTTTCTGATGAGAGAGGAAGAGTGGATGCAGTGAAGAGGAGAGGTGGGGGTGGGGGTGGGGGGCTGGGAGGAGTGGAAGAAGGTGAAACTGTGGTCAGGATGTATTGCATGAGAGAAGACTCTATTTCCAATAATAATAAAAATGTCTTCTTATTAAGGAGGTCAATAATTTGAGAAGGAGTTGGAAGCAGAGAAGTCTGCGGGGGAGAGGGAGGTATGGAAATGATGTAGATACAATACTCATATATGAAATTCTCATAAAAGATTTAAATGAAAAAACTGTCTTTTGCCAAAAATGATTAAGAAATCTTTTTTTACATAAAATAATTTATTTTAATTATTATAAAAGTAATGTGACATAGCAGAATCCAGAACTATTAAGTCGTAAGATTCAGAGAGATGGTGATATCAAGAATACAAGAAATCTTTCTGTATGATTTCTTTTACAGAAAACCATGGGGGATATCCTATAAATACTGGTAATTCAGACATATGTTTATGACGGTGATGTTTTAAAGCCTTAATGATAGCACAATATATTCTGATATGTACGTTTAATATTTGTGTATGAAATTATATAAATACATAAATGTTTTATATAAAAGGAGCAATTCTTTTCCCTAAGAAAACAGGGCAGACTGACAGACCCTGAAGGACACACAGTGTTAAATGCTTGTTAAATCCGTAACTAGTCCTAACATTCTGGTGTATACCTGTGATCCTGGTGCTCTGGAGACTGCGGCAGGAGGATCTTTAGTTAGAGGTCTGCCTGGGCTATATATAGAGACTTTGATTCAGACAACAAACTTGCAAACAAAACACTATGGCTATACACGCATAAATGTACACAAAGTGAAGGTGATAATATCTTTTCTTACTCTTTATAGATATATAAATAACAGTTAACCTCCTAAAGCTACATCATGGATGATGTTGGATTACCTAATGAAACCTATCACTTATTGATTTATAGTAGATACTCAGGGAAAATTTAAAATGATTGTAAAAATATGATCAATTTACCCTCAGCATAAATAGTAGTTTCTTTGAATGATTTAGCATCCTGAGGTCTAAAGAATTAGTTTTAGGTTTTCCTCCTTTCATTATTCTACTACTGTTGTTTCATTGACTTCTATATCTATCTACTTGCTATAAATCTTCTTAGTTATCTTTTAAGAAACAAGAGCCATCCTGGTATCAGTTATCTATTATTCTTACTGAGATTATTTTTATGTTGGCCAAAAAAAAAATTGGAAGTGCTAGAACCATATGAGCTTGGGAGCTTTTAAAAAGTAACAATATTACCAGATCTCACCCTGGTCTTCACCCCTTTCTTGTTTTTTGTGATATGTCTTAACAAAATTTAATGGAAGCACATAGAATACAGCACAAAAAACAGGTAAGTTTATTGCACAAATAGAACAAACACTCTCAGGGGTTGAGTGGACCATGAACAAAAGACCACTGAGCCTATGTCTATTTTCAGCAAACTTTGTACTATTTCTAAAATATCTAGAACTGACTCTTATAAGAAGGGACAATGATATGCCCTGGTATTTATCCGAAAGCTTCCTGCTATATGACTACATTACTTCTGAGCCAGTTATAAATAGCTATGTATTAAAGTCCTCCTGGACGATTCAAGATGTCATGTCTCCTCCCTGTAATAGACATAGCTCAGTTCCCATTCTTCTGACCAATAGTTGAGAGTTATGTCATTTGAGTCATTGGTTTTAGAAGCTGCTGATTGTGAAGGAAGTATGTAGGCCTAATGCCTGTTAATCCTAGTAATATCAGACTAGGTATCAAACAATGATAGTGTCATGCATTTAAAACATAGCTATAGAATATTTAGCCAACCTGTGAGTTTGCAGTAGAAGGTATGAAAAGCAGGAAATGTCCTATTTTAATTAATAATAAAGGTATAAATAAACACTACTGCAAGATAAATTGCTAAACGGTCTTATTAATTAAAAACCCAGAGCCAGATATTGGGGTGCAAACTGAGAGATCAGAAGAATAGGACAAGCAATTCATAAGTTTATGGTGCTTAATGCTGATATGAAACCACTATTCAAATGTGAATAAAATTAAAAGATGTTGTTTTCAAGCAAAAGGAAATGGTCATGATATTCATTTAAAAAAAAATAGAATCTGCAGTTAAGAACATCTATCCCAGGAGGATATTTTCTCAATAGTTTGGAACAAGCAAAAGCAAATGTAAGACTTTGTCTTGAGTAAGGAACATAAAAGCAGGAGAATCTACGAGTGATTGCCTCAGATCTCTTGCAAAATTTGGTGCTGGTTGTCTGTGTTTTGCCATCAACTGACCTAGATATTTTCAGGAAGTCTATTTTTACTTTCACAAGGTGAGGTTTTCTGGAATTGTTATATCACCAAAGAACGTGATTTTCATTTAAATGTAGATTGTTCCAGTGAAAATGCTTCTAATTTAAATGTATGTGCATCTTGTCTTGTGGCTTAATAGACTCCTCAAAAAATACTCTTGCTTTTGTTACCTCGATGTCAAACTAGGCTGCAGATTTTCTTAAACGCTGGGAAATCATGGAGTGGTGGAATGCAGAAGGACTTCAAGAGTGATGGTGAAGAAAGCAGCCAATTTAGACACTTGCTCTGTAAAAGGGAAACCCTGACGATCAAGTTCTCTCCATATTGCTGAAAAAGAGTAGGTTTGAGGGTAAAGAAGTTAAAATGAGCCTTGCATGGGGAGAAAATTAGAAGCGCTTAAGGCTGCAGGGCACTCAGAGAGGGAAGTCAGCAGGATTTACTAAGCACATGGTGTAGGCTACAAATGAGCTTCAAATGGACTTAGGAAGACCAAAGTACATACATCATGTCTCAGTTGTAGATAGTGTTTCTCTCGGTTTTGCAATTAAGACACAGACATAAAGGTTACCAGTAAATTTACACCTACTTAATTATTTAAATTTAGAATATCAGATAATCAAGTTCCTGCATTCAAATTACCATTTTAACTAAAAAATCTACTGCTTACTATTTCTTAAATAGCATAGAAAAGATTTATTAGCCAAATTTATTGAAACCGTAATTGAAGTTTTAAAACATCTAAATAGTTACCTGAATATCTTAATTTATTATGTGTATTGATAAAGTATATGGTTTGCATTTACTGTGAGAATTCAAGTAAACTTAATGAATAATGAAATTCCCAAGAAAATGAATAATTATGGTAAAATATGCATTATAATTTCCTTTGTTTTTCTTCTGTATTCAGAATGCAATTTCCTTTGTTGTGTTGGCCCAAACTGCATGTCTGTCCATCTGAGAAATTATTACTATAAGTAGGGCTTAGGTTCATGAAGGAGTATTGTGCCCACAAACACTTAAGATGATAACTTACAACAAGTGTTATTTATTAACTTGCACATCTGTGCTGAATGAGGACACCAAAGGAACACAGCCCACAGAATCAACTAAGCAGAGCTTATAGGGAATTACAGAGACAATCAGGGAGCCTGTATGGGTCTAAGCTCTGTACATATGGTGGTTGTGTAGCTTGGTGTTCTTATGGGATGTCTTGTGGGTGTTTTCTCTGACTCTTTTGCCTACTCTTGGGACCCTTTCCATCCCATTAGGTTGCCTCATTCAGCCTTGATATGAGAGTATGTGCCTAATCTTATTGTAACTTGTTATGATATGTGTAGTTGATAGCCATGGGAGGCCTGCTCTTTTCTAAAGAAAAATGGTGGAAAAGTGGATCTGGGGTAGAAGAGATGTGGTGGAGAGGAACTGGGAGGAGTGGAGGGAGGGGAAACTGCAGTCAGGATGTAATATATGAAAGAACAATTAGGGGGAAAAAATGAATGTTAAAGTCCTTTACCAGAGTTTTCTAAGTGTGGAGAAGTAGGGTACATTTTTTAGCAGGCTAAGAACTGCTGTGTAAAGTGTGCAGCTATGATTGTTAACAAGGATCAAGTGGAGACTGCTGTGAAGGGGATGGTGACCTCCAAAGTTCATACGTTGAAGCTTTAGCCCCCAAGACATCTGCGTTTGGATTTGAGGATTTCAGAAGATAATTATGATTGAATGAAGTTCTCAGGATGGATCCCTGTCCTAAGAGGAATAGCATCCTCATATGGTGAGGGAGCGTTACTAGAGCCCTCTTTGAACTGTGTAAGAAACAGAACAAAAGCAGGCACCTGCAAGCAATGAAGGGAGCCCTCACCCAGGCTCCGCCACCACACTGAGAAAACACATTCTGTTATTCTATTAGGCTACTCAGACGGTCATTTTGATGTAGAAGCTTGTATTGTATCTAAAACCTTATTGTAAAATCGTAGTCACCTAGATTTTATCCTATATATTCAAGAAATTTTAGTTTTGACTTTTATGTCAGGTCAAAAATGTAACCTGAACAAATTTATGAAACGTATTCAACCTGAATTTTTATGCTGTTTTATACAAATGTCCAACTGTACTAGTTTAATTTGTTGAAAATGTTACCTTCTCGCCATTTACTTGCATATGCTCTTTAGTCAAAGACAAACTGACTATTATCTGTGTGGATTTAATTCTGATTTAATTCCCTATATGGTCCTATTTGTTTTTGTGTCTGTTCTTTTGCCAATATCTTGCAGTCTTTATTGTTGTAGTATTATATCAAATCTTGAAATTGAGCAGTATCGGTCTTTCAGCATTTTTGTTCCTCAATGCTATGTTCAGTTTATCTTTATTTTCCACATAATCTTACAACCGCATGTCAATATTGATCAAAAACATGCACAACTTTGACTAGGAGGATACTGAATCTATAAATCAAGTAGAGCAGACTTAGTAAGAAAATGATACTAACTCATAATAAGTGAGCAAAAAACATTTATTTGAAATTTCTTTTATTATTTTTATTACATTGTATAGTTTTGATCTAAGTATTTTAATAGAATGTTGCCTAATTATTGCAATTGTGTATGCTATTAAGTTAATGATTACTATAATTTTATTTCAAGTATGAATTGTTTATTATTGAATATAAGACAAGGTTATGCTAATTCTTTATATTTTTAAATGTCAACTACTGAGATATAGAAAAACAAATTGATTTCTATTTCATTACGTTTTAAAATATGTTTTAATTGAAATAGAATTATATCACTTTCTCTCCTCCTTTTCCTCTTTCCAGCTCTTTCCAGTTATTCTCACTTGATCCCCTTACATGTCCCCGGACTCTCATGTTAACTGCCTCTTTTACTTTGATTATTATGATTATATACATATAAATACATGTATGTGTGTGCACAAATATACAAATACATTTTTTCAGTCCATTTTTATTATATATATGTATATGTATGTGTGTGTGTGTGTGTGTGTGTGTGTGTGTGTGTGGTTTCATGAATGACCACTCTTCACTGCACTATAAATGAAGGGCCTCATCCCCCAGAGAAGTTAATTCTTCTTCTGCCAGCAGTCATTAGTTTTCTATGGCTCTTTATATAGGAGTAGGATCCCTAAAATAGTCCCCCTTCAAAGTTAACATATTCATTGATATTGCCATTGTTCTGGCCTTGTTTATGAAGTCATTTCTAGAAGAAACTGTTTCAAAGTAGACTTCCTAGTATTCTGGATTTCACAATCTTTCAGCCTCCTCTTCTGCTATGTTCTCTGAGCCACAAATGCAGGAGCTGTGATGTAGATTTATCCATTAGGGCTGGGATCCCCAGGATCTATTGATCTTTGCATTGCATCCAGTTGTGGTTTTCTGTGAAGGTTTTCATTTTCTGTAAAGACAGACTTCGTTGATGAATAGTAGTAGCACCGCTTATCTAGAAAGGGTGGCTAGCATACAAAGATGGTTTGTACTCTATCATTTTGATTTTTCACATGTACTTATTCTAGGATAGTTATTTGCATATGTGGGTATGCACTCCTGTTTCTGTTTTAAACTTTTGGAATTTTTAGATAGTCAAGCTGCTTTTAAAAAGTAGACTTGGCCCTTTCTAATAAATATATATATACCCAGTGTCTCTTTTATTTGTTCATTATTTATGTATTGGGGCTTCCTGTGTGCCATTAGATAATGCTGAAAAATAGCAAATTTTTAACTCTTATGTTATAAATTAATATCAAGTTTATCACTAGTACATACTATATTCACTAATGACTTCCTAAATATCCTTCATAAAGTTTAAATTCTCCTTTGTTTCTAACACACTTGTTTTTATTGTTGTTATTGTTATTGTTATTATTGTTTATTAGGCATATTTGTGTTTTCTAATTTAAAAAAATGGTCGGTGGGTTTCATGAATATTTTTCTGTATCTATTGGTATGATCCTGTGGCATTCTCTAGATGTGACTGATTTTGCTAATGGATTTTCAAATATACAGGCTTTACACACCTGGAATAAATCTCATCTGATGTAGTGAATAATTCTTTTCTTTTTAGACTCTGTTTTTAAAACCACTTTAAGTGCCATACAACAGAGTGCTGTAACATATTCCCAATGCTGTTACTATGTTCTGCTCCTTCTGCATCAAGAACTTCTCCCTTAGACCTCAATTAGGCTGTCTCTTTGGGAGGTACTTACCTAGTACCACACCTGAAAATGTCCTTCAATCCAGCTGTTCTGTATATTGTACCACTGTGTCCTCTTACCCACTGGACAATATCTAAAACAGAAAGTTTAATGGATCACTTGCTATCATTTTTTTCTTGGCAAAAAGAGCAGAAATATTGTCCTTCTCAATAATCCCTAAGTTTTCAGCACCTAGTATCTTCCTTGAATCACAGTAGTCAATCAAATTTGTAGTAAACAAATAGCCTTGGAGATTTGCCACTTTATTATTTCATGGTTAGAATCCCTGCCCCAAATATGATGGCCAATCCATTACAGCCAGTACACCTCTAGTGATGCGGGACCACTGCCTCCCACTGAAACTCATTACAATTTGAGAAACTCTGAAATCTCCCTTCAGTCATGGTTTCAGACAGGATGCCAGGATCACACAGAGCTTACCTATTCACCTGACAGCCCTCTACTGCTAGAAGCAAACCCATCTCTAAAACACCTTTTGAGCTAAATATTAGATAACACTTTAATAAACAGCTTAAAGACAATTTAAGAATGTACAGAAGCAGGAATGTTACCCCATTAGACCCTCACTCTGCCTCATCTCCTGACAGACAGCTCTTGAGACTCTCTTTAGAACCCTAAAATCACTTTCTACATTTTATACCTAAAGATTTCTTAATTTTCATAGCTATACATAATTCTTCATATGATGCTTACAGACAGCAAAAATATAACTTTTATAATGTACTTGAATGCCACACAAGCTTTTGCCAGAGGACAAAAAAAAAAAAAAAAAAAAGAAAGAAAGCAGAGATAGGAGCAACATATTTTGTCCTCTCTTCCAATGTCCTCTCTTCCAATTCTTACTACCCTGTCCTAAGCTCAGCAGCAAAACTCCAATTCAGTGCAGGCCGACTGTTCTCCTACTGTTCTCTCTGGAAGACTGAAATGTGTTTACCCATGTCTGCATACCTTTGGAAAAGTAGATTGGGACAATGCATTTGAAACTTTTATTTTTGTTTCTTTCTACTTTCTTCCTTTCATTTTGTTTTTTGTTTACTTTTTGGACAACATTTCAGGCTGGCTTCAAACTCACTCTGGAGTTGAGATGACCCGGTTCTGTGATGACATGGATGTGCTGCCACTTCTTGCTCCATTTTCTTCCTTTATGCTCACTATGACTGTAAAGACAGATGGCTACTTCAAATCTGGTTTAACTCTCTAGACCACAAAGACCAGAAAAAATGGATAATGAAAAAGCTTAAGGAACAATTTAGTAATTTATATTCAGGATTTATTATAATGATGTTAACTCTGGTTCCAGACTTTATTGAGGGCCTTGCTATGTATGCGCTGTCACCTAACAATATTTGTCCACTTCTTGTGTTACCTCCACTCTTTCACTCTTACCCGCAATGGTATCATACAGTTCTTGGACATACCTCTGCATTTCATTAGGCCACATTCCTAACATGGATGTATTTGACCAAAGGATATTTGCAAAAGAAAGTTTGGACATTTAATAGATCCTTTCCAAAGAAACTTTCAAAAAGCACACTCTTTGCAACAGTGTGTTTCTTTCTATCCTTACCAATCAACGATAGCATCAACTATTTCTATTTTCAAATAATGGGATTCAAAAATAGCATCTCACTGATTTTTTTTTATTTCTACTATTCTTTCTTAATCGCTTTGTAATCTTTGTCTATGTTTATTAGGCATATTATAATAGATTTACTTTTTCACCTGTACCTTATTAGTCCATTTGCAATTTGAATTTCTGTAGAATTTTAGTTAGCTTAACACTATTATTTTTTATTGCCATCTTCTACTTTTACTTTAAGAAATATCCATTATTTTCTGCTTTTTGACATTATTTGCTTTTCATAAACTAAATTTCCTTACACACGTTTCCAGATTCTTAATGTATTTTATTGCTCTATCATTCTTCAAGTACAATACCATACCTACTGCTGTAACTCTGCAAGTTTAATCTCTACAGGCTGACATAATAGTATTTTGGGGAAGGGAGCACATCTGTTATTCTCCTTTTCCAAGGCTTCCTTGATCTTTTCAGCCCATTTTGTCTTTATATCAACTTTAGAATCAACTTGTTGAGTATATAAAGAACCTCCTCAGATTTTGATTCTGATTGCATTAAGTTTGTAGTTTTGTGGAAAAAAAATAGAGAAATGAGAAAATTTTCCTCCATTGGGCTTAAAACTATACTACATATGGACAAGATTACAGCAAAATGCATTGGAGTATAAATAAGTTTTGGAATACCTTTGCAGAGTTTTAGTTACTGTGATTGATAAAAGCAAATCTATAACTCAATACAAAGATGAGTTGAAAAGTTTGGACAATAAACTAGTTATCAAAAAAGCATACTTATTTGAAGGCCAAATAAATATGGATTAAAAATTGAATTATGAAAATTAAAACACAAATGTGCAAAATATGTACATATAATCTCTCAGAGAGGAAATCCTGAAAAATTTGAAATCTGAATCCTGAAATGCTGAAACAGACAAAAAGTTTACAGGAACACTCAATTTTATTAACAAACTTTCTAACTTCTATCAACTAAAATAGTTGAAATTTAAGTAAAATCCATTCATTTGAAGAAGAATATTTATGTGTCAATAGGCTTATTGCTTGAACTGTTCATTTCAATAGAATGTTTAAAAATGGTACAGAAGCATCTGTGTGGTGGTGGTGCAAGACTTTAACCCCAGCACTCAGGAGGCAGAAGCAGTCATATCTCTGTGAGTTCAAGGCCAGACTAGTCTAAATACCTAGTTCTAGGACAGTCAAAGCTGTACAAAGAGACCCTGCCTTGAAAACCAAAAAAAAAAAAAAAAAAAAAAAAGGGAAAGGAAAATAAGTGGTACAGAAACAAATAGGCTGACAGACATTCTCATAGGTTAATCAAGAATCTTTAGGTTAACAATAAATTCCAAGTGTTTTTTTCCTAGTAAGAAATATTAAATAAATCTAACACCTAAATGCTGAAGAAATACCTGAAGAAATGTCCCTGTCCACTAATTTTCAAAGATATCTCAAAAAATGTGTTGTGGTCATTTTTTTTTCTTTTTTCTAACTTGAAAGAAAAAATAAGAACGTTTGCCTTGATCAAACTAGGGAATCTGTGCAATCCTAACTTATCATGATATATAAACTAATGCATAGGACTTATAGAAACCTTACACATATATATTTAGTATTATATATAGTATTTATACACCATGATAAATATATATAAAAAGGCATTATGAAAATTAAGTTTATATAAACATTCAGTATGTATTTTATTGTCATATAGGAAGAGTACTGATTTTTGCATGTTAATTTTATATACTGCTACAATGTTGCAATTGTTTATCAATTCTCAGAGGTTTGGTGGAGTCTTTAGGGTCCACTCTATATAGAAAAAATATCATCTATAAATAGAATTTGGAACCTCTGCAAGAGCTTCAAGTACTGTTCCACCAAGCCATCTCTCCAGTCCACACAAATAAAGATTAAAAAGAGAGTATACATATTAATGCATGTGACTCTTGATTAACTCAATGAATAATTCTTAATATATCCGCATTCCTCAAACTCACTATAATAACTCTATTAAAATTAGTGAGAATAAAGTTTAGCAGTCATATTTAATACTGTATTAAATATTTATAGAGATATTGAAATTAATTTTAATTCATCTCCTCTAATGATTTTCATTGTTTTCCACAAACAAATTATATATGTGTCAGATACTATTGAGCAAAGAAACTACAGTTGTTGGAAATTAGAATCTACTTTCATAGAAATACCACGGTCAACTTTAACTTCAGAGCTGCTAAAAACAAAACCTGAGATAAAATGCTATAAAGACAGTATTTCAAACCTATGTCAAAAGGATCCAAATGTGGGAATTGGAAAAAAAAATCAGGCAACTTTCTTTTGCTGTGCATCCATGCTGGGGCTATCAAGACTCCTGTCCAGGATAGATGGATTGAGTCACTGTACTTGGATGCCTTCAGAACAGAGGACTTACTTCACAGAGGTGGGCCTGAAGCTCAGAGGCCCAAATGCTGGTTGAAAGATACACAGTATTAGGTTACTGAGGTCAGATTAAGAGTTCAAGTCTATGTGAGATGTACCTCATGCTTGCCACATGTGTGGCTATATCATCTGTGTTCATGCAATGTTCTGTGATGGCTATGCAATGGAGAAATAGCCTAATATTTATCAGAATGTAGCCTTGTCATTAAGCATGGGATTACATTACTATTATTACTATAATCATTATTAAAAGATTTGTTTTTATTTTCAAAAAACAAAAAAATCTTTTTTCTAGCACAATGAGCATACTAATTTAAAAATTCAAATATATCACTCATCTATCGACTAAGAATCATGTATTTTAATGAATGTAACATATTAAAGGCTTTTATGAGTAGAAATACCTAATAAAAGTGTGTCTCTAAATGTAGCTAAAGCTAAATATATTTTAATTAGTTAAAGCCAGAAACATTTAAAATAAATTAAAGATTCAATAAAATGGATTTTTCTTTCCATTTACACACTTCAGACTTGTACGTTTTGTGAATATGCACTGTAAAATATCACATTTCCAAATGATTTATTCCACTTTAACCTTTATAAATTTCATTGTAACCATGGCTACTTATTTTTCAATTCCTGTTTTCCCTCAGAGTCCATGTTCTATTTGGTAAATGATGAATAATTATCATTCTTTGATATCTCTTTGTGAAGCCAGCCTGGCTACCTTAAAAGAGAAAACAGGAACTTCAAGTGCAAATCAGACTTTGAAGACAGCATGTCAGGATTATTCCTATGTGTACATTTTCTGAGCTCTGGTGTAATATTCTATACGGTAAGGAGTCACATGGCATTACTGCAGGGAAAAAATAATGTTTAGCCATTTCTTTCAATGAAAATCTGTATTGCAAATGTACAGGGTATAAATGTTCAGAATCACGATAAAGTTCACAATTCTGAAATGTTATTTGGAAACTGACAACACTTACATAGAGCTAGTAAATACTAGAGAACATCATCCTTTCAGGATCACCCAGAAATCTCACCAAAGGAGGACCAGGTTGCAAAGAGTATGGGGTGACTATAACATCCCTAAAATGATGACCAGGCATTTGGAATTAATAACTTGTATTTTCCAGAGTGCAAAATCTTAAATAAGCAATACAAAGATGGTTTAGAAAGAAAATGATGATGCATAAGCAAGAAAACTATTATTTTCTACCTGCCAAGGCAGTTATTGCTGTCCCTTCTCTGTCCAACTATAGTAAAGTTTTAGGAACTATGCAACTTTTCAAGTGTTTTCATTCAATTAGCTCACTACATTCAGAGGAAATTTCTCCTTTGACTCACCTTAAAATCATCAATTATATTCTTATAAAAATGATAAAATTCTTTGATGCCTAATTTATTTTTAAAGCTGCACCAAAAAAAAAAAAAAAAACAAAAAAAAAACAAAAAGGCTTCCCACTGCTCTACAGTGTGTGAGCACAACTCTGCTAAGCATTCTGTTGTCTCCACGACTCCATCTGAGACATTGAACTCTTATACCCTATGGTCCTTTGCTCCCAGATTTTACATCCTGCCATCCTGCTTTTTTAACCCCTTTCTTTCTTTCTTTCTTTCTTTTTTTCTTTCTTTCTTTCTTTCTTTCTTTCTTTCTTTCTTTCTTTCTTTCTTTCTTTCTTTCTTTCTTTCTTTTCTTTCTTT
>CABHPP010143997.1:24856-38121 GCA_902168425.1 Peromyscus attwateri
CTTTCTTTCATTCTTTCTTTCTCTCTCTCTCTCTCTCTCTCTCTCTCTCTCTCTCTCTCTCTCTCTTTCTTTTCTATCTTTTCTAAACACATTTAAGTTAATGCATATTAATTGTACAAAACAGCAAAAGTATCAGATTTTCACTATGGCGTTTTCATACATATGTAATATTTCACAGATATCCTTGGATTACATTGACTCCATTATAACCCACATTTATTGTTCATATCTCATCCCACTGAGTCCTCCTAAGTCCCTAGTCATCTTTCTACTATCCTGTCTCTTGTTATTGTTGCTTCTGTTGAGAGTCCACGAAAAGGGAAAAAAATTAAAAACTTGATACTTCTTTTTGTGAGTCTGTATATCTCTGAAAAAGTTAAAATGAGAATGTAAATATTTTTTAAACAAAGAAATGATAAGTGACCTGGATATAATGGCTCACATCTGTAATCATGTGGCATGGGAAGTGGATGTGAGAGTATCAGAAGGTCAAGACTAATCCTGACTATGTGGGGAATGTGGGGTCAACCTGAGCTACATGAGAATTTGTCTCAAAAAATGATGAATAAATAAATATGCTTATCTCTGATTTGAAGATTAAAAGTTTATGCATGTGGGTGTGACACTTCATAAATATATACAATGTTAATGTATAATTTGAAGGAATAAACTTTATAAAGAACTAGGCAAACTTGAGGAAAGCAATGAAATAAGTGTAGGTCAGAATACGTAGCTTTAGGCATCTGATAGACAATTGTCTCTTCTCTTCCTTAAAAAGTCTCCTTGAAATGAGAAAAGAAATATAATAATACAGACTCATTCACAGCTGCAAGTGCTGAAATGAGTCATTAGCAGTTATGACGTGAAGAATTTCTAAAACTATAAGGTAGCCATAATAAAATGAAAAAAACACATACATTGTCCAAAATCTTCACATTACTAACAATAGATTTGCTCCTGGGCAAAAATAATGAGTTTATACAGTAATTAACAAGTTATTGGAGTTGGGGGGGGGTAAAATTAAGCAGTGGCTCATCAATTCTATTCACACAGGTTATGTACATCCTATATATTCATTAAGACAACTGCTTCAGTATTTAAAAAAAAAATAAACTAGTGAGTAAGGTCTCCAGCAACTCTGTTCTCTATGTCATCATCAGAATAAAGATTTCTATGACCAGAGTCCAAATTTATTATAGCAAGAAGAAATATAATTATGATAATGATAACTATTCCAGCTGTCCATGCTACTTATCCTTAGTCTATATTAGTAAACACAAAATCATAATCACAACTTTGCAGTATATAAGAAAATGAACAGATACAATATGGACATCCAGTTGAATAGACAGCAGAGTTAGGCCTTGAAGGAATAGTTAAGATTGGAAGGCAAATATACTTAATAACCATTATAATTAGTGACAATTAATGGTCAAAACCATCCTTCAATATTCTTTCTAATATCACAAATAATACAGAGTATACTGAGACCAATAGTTCCCATATGAAAGGGATTGTTTCTATTTGGAGAACCACAGGTGCAAGATGACCTGAGTGTCTCACAATATCAAGTATGGTGGCTTCAGTTTAATTGTGACTAAGCAGTGTGTCCAGAATGAAGTTTCCAGGGAATTGTTGCAATCTTTCAGGTTCCAAGTGAGAGCCTATATGGGTTTGCTTATTGCTGTGTTGAAGTGATGTGAGGGATAAACAAAAAGGGCTTAAAAGTTGTTTGGAGGTCAGACAGTAAAATGAATATTCTGTCCTTAGTATATACAGATCTAGGATCAGTTAAAACTGACATTGAATTAAAGTTTAGAATATATGACAATCCCTTTTAACCAATATAAAAAGATAAACAATTAAATAGAACAATGGGACCATATATGAGCCAGTGTTTAGCAGAAGAGTTAGCCTGAAAAGTTTGTAAGCTTATAAACACATGAAAATATAAATAATCAAGGAAGTATAAGATGATTGCATAATGTTACCTTTATACGAATCTTACTGGTCAAGACTAAGAAAGGAGACAAGCACAAAGTTGGATAATAGAGCAAAGAAAGGTCATTCATACTACTGGAGGAAATAGAAAATAACCACCTTGAAAACAATATACCTCCACCCACCAATCAAATATATATATATATGTATATATATATAAAAATATATATATATATATTTTAAAAATATATAAATATATATATATTTTGAAAATATATTTACATATATATATATATATATACACTTTGTAAATAAACAATCATTTCTCCTTATACAAAGTTGTTAGGCAATTGGCACATTTGACCCATCTGGAAAGATTTTTTTTAATATCCTCTTATAAGGACACCCCAGTTCAATTATTTCAAAATCTCTGCCAAACATGGGACACAAATATTTCTGAAAAAGGTCTGTAGGCCTCCTAAGAACATAGCCAAGAGCTGAGAACCACTGCCATAAAGAAATTACTACAGTTTGGTGAGATGTCTCAGTGGGTACCTGAGTTCAAATCCCCAGGACCTGAGCAAAAGCAGAAGATGTAGCCCATGCACCTATAAGGAAATTGAAGGAAAAGAAAAGGGAATTCCTGGAAGCATGTGGGCCATCTAACCTGGTGTATGCAACAGAAAATCAACAGAGACCCTGTCCAAACAAGGTGACAGGTGAAGATCAATATCTACCTGCTGATACCCAAGGTTATTCTCTGACCTCCATGTGAGTGCTGTGGCATGTGTATACTTGTATTCACACAGGTGATCATATGTATAAGCATGGACACTTACACATGTGTTGGCACATACATACACACATCATACACACATAAAAGAAGTTGTTGTGCAAACATTGCAGAAGAAACAAGCAGGAAATATCAGGATAACATTTAAAAGATTATATAAAATCAGACAAATTTATAAGCTGCAAAAGGAAGTTGGAACATACCTATGTACCCTGGTATTGTAGAGTTGAGGAGTTGGGAGTCAGGCCAGAAACCAAATGAGACAACACAAGTCACAAAGGGATGGATAAACATAGAGAAGTAGATTAAACCTATTTGTCCATGCTTTCTTCACTTTTTCTTTGGTCTTACATATAAAATTCTAATATTATCATTTCCCTTTATATTTTACTCCATATCCACAATAATAGCAGATCCATTCATGGTAGCTCCTTGTAGCTTTTGTATAAATTACAATAAGCATACATTAGAGTTCAGAAGACATAAGTATTGACCATTGGACAATCTTGCTTTGGCAAAATCACAAAATTGCCTATCTCTACAATACAATAAATTCTCATTTGTTTTTGGTCTATTTGCATACCTTCCATTCCACCCTCCACACTCTACTCTTATGTATCTTCTACATTTATCAATGTCACCTTGCAACATGCACTGTGGATTTACAGTATATGCTATTATTTGGAAATGCCTGTTTTCATTTTTATTCCTTTTCTAAGACTGTTATTTCCTTTTCTATTAAAGTATCCATGTATGTTTCTATTTTGAAAGTTGAGTTTCTGTAGGTAATGAAATTGGATTTTACAGATTACTGTGGTGTTATGTGGCTTTTCTAAAGAAGATACACAGAAATGACTATTTTTGCAAGATAGGGCACCAGAAGTCCACAGCCATGATCCTATCGAACCTCAACTCAATGAAAAATCAGTTTGTTGCAGTAACTTCTAGGAGCATGGGTAAGGGGTTACATACAGAAGTGTGGGTGACTTCTGGCAGCTATATGATAGATCTCTGCCCCCTCCCAGCATAGGTAACAATTAATGAAAATTGTGTCAATAGAATCCCCAACTCAACCAACTGTCTACTTCCTGTATATTCTAGCATCCATCAAGCACATGTGGCTTCTGGAAAGGATTGATGGAGGAAATCTTGGGAAAGAGTCTGAAGAGTCCTCTCCCCTTCTCCAAGGAAATGTTAATTGGCATGATCATGCAAGGGTTTAATTCATGTCATCACAGCTGCTGTTTCATCGCAGTAATGGTTGCATCATGCTAAATGCCACACTCCTGTTAAATGTAGGAACAAGTACAAGAGTGTAATAAAATATATCTATTTATTCTTCTGGCGTATAAATGAAAAGCAACCTAGGTAACCTCACATGCATCTAAAATGTTTTTTTTTTTAAACATTATTTCTGGGAACTATTTTTTCCTTTGTTTTTACAGATGGTGCCATGGGTTTTATCACTTTACATGATCTACACAAGGACTTTTGATATTGATTTACTGATTTTATAGTAAGACACAAAACAAAATCTCACACAGATTTTTGTTGGATTTTCATCGAAGATTCTAGAAGAAAAATCAAAGCTATAATCATCTATCAACAATATAATTGCTATTCCAATTTTGTTGTGACTGCATTCTAAGAAACATCTCAGTGATCAAATTTCTCCAATATCTGAAGCCAATATCTCTTCCCCCAGTGAATCCAGCCTGGCCTTCTGTGATCAATAGAACAAAATGACACAAAGATGTGCATCTTCTAAGGCTTTCATAAAAGGTGTTGGCTCACTCTCTGTTTTTTTGGCTTTCTTTCATTGCTATGAAAATATTTCAGCAGCCTAGGCAGACGCCAACTTGGAAGGAACTAGGGACCTTGGCCAGTGGCAGTACCGGTTTGCTGGTACTGAGATTGAGCATTTTTGGAGATTGTTCTCATTCCAACAAAGTTTCTGGATATTTCAGTTCCTGAAAAGAAATCTCACTGGAGTTCTGTGAAAGCCTCCCAGTGAGAACTCTCCACCTGAATACTAGAATTTCCTTCACATGAGTAAAAATTGGTAATGAAGTCTTTTCATTTTAAGTGGGTTAATATAGCAGAATTTTATTATAAAGCCACATGCAATCAATATAACTTCTCCAAGTTTCAGTTTTCTTAGAGCTTTTCTTTTTCATTTATTTATTTCCTTACTTTTTAAATATATATTGGAGTTTTTCTTGAATATATGTCTGTGTATTACATGCATGCCTGGTACCCCAAAACAGAAGTAGACATCACATTTCTAGAACTAGAGTTAGAGACACCTGTGAGCCTGAACCCATGTCCTCTCAAAGAACAGCCACTGTTCTTAAATACTGAGCCATCTCTCCAGCCCTCTTTGTGTTTTTTCTATCCTCACTCAATTAAAGTTAATTAATTTTTTGAAATTAATGTTTTGAAAGTCATGTTTCTCTAGAATATGGTTTCTCCACCTTGACAATATTAACAAGAGGGCTTCCTGATTCTTTGTCATAGTCCCCTTCATGACAAACTGAAATACACACAGACAATCTTGAAGTCCCATTTAGGAATGGGGGGAACAGAATCATAGCTAAGAACGAACACTCTAGAACAATACAAAATAGTAATACCTTAAGGTAGTAACAGGCTAGTTAACATTTAAAAACAAAGAATTAAAAAACAAAACAAAACACCTATTTTGTGATATGTATGCTTTCTTCCTCATACGTGTTCTTACCAAGAATGACTACTTACTAGCTTGCTGAAATACTCAAGATTGGCTAGCATTTTATATAGCTCAGGGCCATTTTACTAGGGAATGATGCTGCCTGCAGTAATCTGTGTCCTCCTATGTCAATTAACAATCAAGCTTGAAGCAAAACATCTGTAGGTGCCGATATGTCCTCTCTGCCTCCATTCCATGTGAACTCTGCAGATCCTCATGGTTGATCCAGCTTTATTCACTCCTGTGAACCCTCTCAGACATCCCACTTCTTGCCCATCCCCATTCCTCCTGTCAGCTCTCAATATCTAGAAATACATTCTATCCTGGGTCCCTGCTGATCACACAAGGAGAGATCTCAAAAGCATTCCCTACTAGATAACACACAGCCACCACACTCTCCTGAGAACCAGAGAGGGCAAAGGAAATCAAAGAAAGGAACATCCACTTAACAAACACTCTACCAGATATCAGCCCACCTAGAATTATAATCAACCCAAATCTAGACGTCTATGTAAAAATACAATCAATAACAGTAACAACCAGAACTCCACTATCTCCAGTAGAGTCCAGCAAATCTACTACAGTAGGCTCTGAAAAGTAGAAGATAGCTAAGTACAAGACAAGGACTTCAAAATATCATTATGGATATGATCAAGAACCTTAAAGTGGATATCAATAAATCCATTAATGGAATCCAAGAATCCAAAACCAAACTACAGCATGGTATGAAGAAACTGTTTAAGACTTGAAAGTGGAAAGGGAATCCATATAGAAAACTCAAACTGAGGGAAAAATGAAAATGAAAAATTTAAGAACTTGATGAGGAACTTCAGAGGCAGGTCTCATCAAAAGAATACAAGAGTAGAAGACAGGATAGAAAGAATGCAAAGAAAATGTTAAACATAAAAAAATCCAGACATAAAACATCCAGGAAATCTGGGACAAAATGAAAAAAACAAATCTGTTAATAATGGGAATAGAGGAAGAAGAAAGCCGTGTCAAAGGCCCAAAAATATTTTCAACAAAATTGTAGAAGAAAATATTTCTAACAGAAAGACAGATGCACCTGTTGAGACACAAGAAGCATACAGAACACCAAATAGACTGGGCCAGAAAAAAAGTCCCCTCAGCCATAATAATCAAAAAGAAGCTAAACATAGAGAACAAAGAAAGAATAGTAAAATCTACAAGGGCAAAAGACCAAATAACATATAAAGGCAGACTTATTAGAATAATACCTGACTTTTCAATGGAGACTCTAAATGACAAAAGGACTTGAAGAGATGTTCTGTAAACTCTAAGGGGCCACAAATGCCAACCCACAAAAACATTGTGTCATAATAGATGAATAAAGAAAAAAATACATTCCATGGTAAAACCAAATATAAACAGTCCTCATCCAGCCCTACAGAAGGCACGGGAAGGAAAACTTCAACATTAACCTTAAAGTGGATATCAATAAATCCAGTAATGGAATCCAAGAATCCAAAACCAAACTACAGCATGGTATGAAGAAAATCTAAAAGAAATGGATAAATTTCTTGATAGATACCACATACCAAAATAAAATCAAGATCAGATAAACAATTAAAATAGGCCTATATAACTAAGGAAAGAGAAACAGTCATTAAAAGTCCCCCACCCCCCCAAAAAAAGCATTGGACTGTATGGTTTCAGCACAGAATTCTCCTAGACTTTCAAAAAAGAGCTAATACCAATATGCCTCAGTTATTCTACAAAATAGAAACAGAAGTAATATTGTCAAATTCTTTTTATCAGCCGGGCAGTGGTGGCGCACGCCTTTAATCCCAGCACTCGGGAGGCAGAGGCAGGCGGATCTCTGTGAGTTCGAGGCCAGCCTGGGCTACCAAGTGAGTTCCAGGAAAGGCACAAAGCTACACAGAGAAACCCTGTCTCGAAAAACCAAAAAAAAAAAAAATTAAAAAAGTTTAAAAAAAAAATTCTTTTTATGAAACTATAGCCATCCTGATACACCAACCACACCAAAGACTCAAGAAAGGAAGAGAATAACAGATCGTTTTTCCCCATGAACATTGATGCAAAAACACTCACAAACGGAACCCAAGAACACATCAAAATGATCATCCACATAATCAAGTCAGCTTCATCCCAGAGATGCAAGGATGTTCAACATATGAAAATATGTCAATGTAATCCACCATATAAACAAACTGAAATAAAAAAAAACCAACATGATCATCTCATTAGATTCTGAAAAAAACATTTGATGAAATCCAACACCCCTTCATGATAATGGTCTTGTAGAGATCAGGGATACAAGGAACATACCTCAGAGCAACACACAGTAATCTGATAGCCAACATCAAATTAAATGAACAGAAACTGAAAGTAATTCCCCTAAAATCTGGAACAAGACATGTCTGTCCACTCTCTCCATACCTACTCAATACTTGAAGCTCTAGCCAGAGCAACAAGACAATTAAATGATATCAAGGAGATACAAATTGGAAAGGAAGAAGTCAGAGTATTTCTATTTGCAGGTGATATTATAGTATACATAACTAACCCCACAAATACTCCCAAGGAACTCCTACAGCTGATAAACACCTTTAGCCAAGTGGTATGATACAAAATTAACTTAAAAAAATCAGTAGCCCTCTTATATACAAATGATAAACGGGCTGAGAAAGAAATCAGGGAAACAACACCTTTCACAATAGCAACAAACAATATAAAATATCTTGGGGTAACTTTCACCAAACAAGTGAAAGACCTGTATGACAAGAACTTCAAGTCTTTGAAGAAAGTAATGGACAAAATAGCAGAAGATAGAAAGATGTCCCATGCTCATGAATCAGTAGGGTTAACATAGTAAAAATGGTCATCTTACCAAAAGCAATCTATAGATACAACACAATCTCCAACAAAATTCTTTACAATCCTTGAAAGAACAATACTCAACTTCATATAGAAAACCAAAACCCCAGGATATCTAAAACAATACTGTACATTAAAAGAACTGCCTGAACTTGCCTCTACTGGATGTGCCTCCCCAAGGGAGGCCCTTGCCTTCTTGTTGGGGGGGAATGGGGGGTAGGTTGGGAGAGGGAGGCTGGGGGGTGCAGGAGGAGGGAAGAGGGGGATCTTTGATTTGTGTGTAAAATGAATGATAAAATTTTCTTAATTAAATCAAAACAAAAAAAGAACTGTGTAAAATGAATGATAAAATTTTCTTAATTAAATCAAAACAAAAAAATCCCTAATTTTAAGCTCTATTACACAGCTATAGTAATAAAAATAGCATTGTATTTGCATTAAAAACTGACAAGTTGATCAATGGAATCAAACCGAAGACCTAGACATGAAGCCACACACCTATGGACACTTGATTTTTGATAAAGAAGCCATAATATACAATGGAAAAAAGAAAGCATCTTCAACAATGGTTGCTAGCATAGTTGAATATTGATATGTAGAAGAACGCAAATAGATCCATATCTATTACCCTTCACAAAACTCAAGTCCAAGTTGATCAAAGACCTCAACATAAATCCAGTTACATTTAACCTGATAGAAGAGGAAGCAGGAAATAGCCTTGAATGCATTGGCACAGGAGACAACTTCCTGAACAGAATAACAGTAGCACAGACACTAATATTGATAATTAATAAAAAGGACCTCATGAAACTGAAAATCTTCTGTAAGTCAAAGGACATTGTCAATAGGACAAAACAGCAGCCTACAGAATAGGAAAAGATCTTCACCAACCCCACATCTGATGGAGGGAAGATTTCCAAAATATGTAAAGAACTCAAGAAACTAGGATCTACAAACTAAATAATCCAATAAAAAATAGGGTAGGGGCCAGGCAGTGGTGGCGCACGCCTTTAATCCCAGCACTCGGGAGGCAGAGGCAGGCGGATCTCTATGAGTTAGAGGCCAGTCTGGTCTCCCAAGCGAGTTCCAGGAAAGGCACAAAGCTACACAGAGAAACCCTGTCTCGAAAAACCAAAAAAAAAAAAAATAGGGTAGGGATCTAAACAGAAAATTCTCAACAGAAGAATCTCAAAGGACAGAGAAACACTTAAAGAAATGTCCAACATTCTTAGCCATCAGGGAAATGCAAATCAAAGTGACCCTGAGATTTCATCTTACACCTGTCAGATGTCAGAGTGGCTAAGATAAAAAACACAAATGAAAGCTCATGCTGGAGAGGATGTGGAGCAAGGGAAACACTCCTCCATTGCTGGTGGCAGTGCAAACTTGCCACTTTAGAAATCAGTATGGGAGTTTCTCAGAAAATTGAGACTTGATCCACTTTAAAACCCAGCTATAACACCACCCTTTGGCATACACCCAAAGGATGTTCAATCATACTGCAAGTACATGTACTCCACTATGTTCATAGCAGCTTTATTTGTAATAGCCAGAACCTGGAAACAATCTAGATGCTCCTCAACTGAATAATGGATAAAGAAAATGTGGTACATTTACACAGTCGGGTATTACTCAACTGTTAAAAACAAGGACATCATGAAATTTGAAGGCACATGGATGGAATTAGAAAAAAAAATCATAGTGAGGTAAGCCATACCCAGAAAGACAAATATAGTATGTAATCACTTATAAGTGGATATTAGCTATAAAGTAAAGGATAACCACAGAGTCAGGGAGGCTGGGCAAAACGGAGGACACAAGAGGGGCATATGGATCTCCCTAGGGAGGGGAAATAGAAGAGATCCCATGGGTGGACTGGGTGCAGGTGTGGATGGGAACATGAGGGATCATATTGGGGGGTGGGTGCAGAAGGGAGAGTACAGAAAGAGATGACTGGAAGTGGGGTTATTTCAGGGTCCGGTAGAAACCTGATACAAGGGAATCTTCTAGGATTCTACAAGGATGACTCCAGTTAAGACTCCTAGCAATAATGGATACATAGCCTATGACCAGGCAAGACATCCAGTGCCTGGATTGGGACAACAACACAGCCATACAACATTTGCCCTATAGTCTGTTCTGCTTATGGGATGTGCTTGGGTAAGTAAGAGTGGCACAGAGATTGTGGGAATGGCCAACCAATCACTCGTCCATACCAGGAAAGTGATCCCATCCCTGACACTGCCTGGAGTCCCAGGACCCAGAGGCTGGATGGATGACCCAAAGACCTAGGATAAAGCCAAATGTGACTGAAGGGGGAAAAAGTCAACACAATTATGCCTAATGATATTCCGGTATACTCATAGACCATTGATTACCCTAATTATCATCAGAGAGCCTTCATTCAGTAACTGGTGGAAACAGATGTAGAGACCCACAGCCCAACATTAAGCCCAGCTCAGTGAATCCTACTGAAGAGAGCAAGGAAGGGTTATATGAGTCAGAGGAGTCAAGGACATCACAAGAAAACCCACAGAATCAACTAACCTGGGCTCTTAGGAACTCAGTGTCTGAACTGACAACCAGGGAGGGAGCCTGCATTGGACCAACCCATGCCCTTTACACATATGTGACTGTTGTGTAGTTTGGCTTACTTATAGAAATCCTAACAGTGGGGGCAGGTGCTACCCCTAATGCTTTGGCTGGCTTTTGACAACCTTTTCCTCATACCAGATTGCCTTGCCCAGCCTTAATACAAGGAGAGGTGCTTAGTCCTAAGCAACATGATATGCTATGCTTTGTTGATACCCATGGGAGGCCTGACCCTTTCTGAACAGAAACAGAGGAGGAGTGGATGGGGGTGGGGGAAGGAGAGGTGAGGGAAGAAAATGGAAGGAGACAAGGAAGGGGAAATTTTGGTCCTGACGTAAAATAAATAAATTACATAGACTTCTACCAGATTTTCTGGGACGGCCTCAAGGTGGAAGCAAGGTTCTGTTCAGCACCAGAATAAACTGAGTGGGACAATGAGACCAATACACAGGCCTGGGGTGGTCTGCCCTGGACTCCAAGGAGAAAACACGGGCTGCCCGGTGCCTTTTGGAGCCTAGCAGACAGGCACTATTATAATGAACAAATGAATTCTGTGGTATGAAAGAGAAAGAGAGACAGAAGAGTTCATGCCCCATGGACAGAGGCATGTCTGAAGAGGTGAAAGAGGTGAAGAGAGGCCTGAAGTGGGTGGTAATCAAGCCATAGAGATGTCTGGGCCTGGCATGCTGCATGGGCCCATGTCTGGGTTCATGGCCCTAATACAGTCATGAACTATGTTGATGTCCATGGTTCCTGATGCCACCGAAGGAAGAGAGGATAGGACTATACAGAGTTGGCCTGGCCACTCACTGGATACAACACTAGGGAGAACTAGTCCTGCCCCTCACTGGCTGAAGCACTCAGGAGAGAGGGTCCTACATCTCACATGGGCAGCACGATAGAGTTGCCCCTGTTTGCAGGGGCACTGGTGAGCTGGCACTGATGGTGTGAGAAAGGGAAAGCAGGTCGCACCTGGCATGTGGTGAGGAAAAATACCTCCCTTTGCCCCTCGCCAGCTGCAGCAGGTGGGGGACCTGACCCAACCCCTCACCAGCTGCATCCCTCGGGAGAACAGGTCCTGCACCTTGCCTGGGCAGCACATTAGACCCAACTCTATTTAGAAGAGGTATGGATGATCCATCCCTGAAGTTGTGAGCATGGAAGAGCTGTCCCAACTTCTTGTCTGTTATGAAGAGGCATGGGCTGGGGAGACATGCCCCTCCATACCCCTCACCCCTTGCTGCCTGTGACAGATGAGGGAGCTGACCCTCCCCCTCACCAGCTGCAGCACTCAGAAAAAGGGCCCTGCTCCTCACCTGGACAGCATAGTAGAGCTGACCCCTGTCAGGGGAGGCACGGGCAAGCTGGCTCTGAGAGTGTGAGACTGGGATAGCTGGCCACACACTCCTCATCTGCCATGTGGTGGTGATGGTGAGGGAAATATGCCCCTCCGCTCTTGCTCCTACCATTTGTGGTGGGCAAGGGAGCTGACCCTCCCCCTTACCAGCTGCAGCACTCGAGGAAAATGGGCCCTGCACCTTGCCTTGGCAACACGGTAGTGCAGGTGAAGTGGCCACAAGATCATGATCATGGGAGATCTGACCCCAGCCCTCATCACCACAAGGTGATGAGGGCAGGGGAGAGATGCCTTACCCCCCCCCCAACCCCTTCACTGCCTACGGCAGGTGGGAGAGCAGGCCCTGAGGTCATCAGAGTAGGAGAGCTGTCCCTGCTAATCACAAGCTGTAGCACTTGGGAGAGTGGCCCCTTCACTTCACCTGGGCAACACAGTAGAGCCGGCCCTGATGGTGTAGATGTGGGAGAGCCACCTTAAGGGCATGAAAGCAGGAGAACTGGCCTCACCTCTTGTACATTGCTGCAAGGGATGAACTAGCCAGGGCAATAATGGAAAGCTCACCCTGGTGGTGATGACAAGGGAGAGCTGGTGGGCTGACCATCACTGCAACTACCTGGGCCCAGAACCAGGGTTATGGGTTGACCCATCCCAGCATCCACCTCATCTGTCATCTGCTGGAGCATGTGAAGGGGCCTGACCTGCAGACTCAAAACTGCAGGATCTCCAGGACACAGGGTAACACAAGATATCCAAGAAGAGCCCCAGTGTGGGCCTAGCATTGAGAGTGGAGCAGAAACCATAGGCTTCAAAACAGACTAATGGCTCTTTGCAATGAACACTTGCAGGTAAAGATAGTGGACAAAAGGATAAAAAAAATTAAATAAAATAAAATGAATGTTATCAACATTTCTAAGAATACTCCTCAAATAATTCCAGAACAAACATTGTCTAATTCTTTTTAGGGGCTCACAAATACACTGACATCTAAAGCACAT
>CABHPP010143998.1:0-42294 GCA_902168425.1 Peromyscus attwateri
AAAGTTATTTCGTTATATTATGTACATGTTTCTACTCTTGTTTAAGGTATTGTACCTATGCATCACATTTAAAAATGTAATGTATAATTAAGAAATGTAGGTTAGTAGTTAGGCATCTATAAGAATCAAATTTGTGGCCATGTTAGGCATGTGTCAAGGTCAAACTGAGATATATTTTAGATATATAGATGGTCTTCAAACATCTCAGAGACCTACAGAATATGGCATTTAAGATGTTTTAATAACACAAGGTTTTTCATGACAGTGAGACATGTCTGCTCCTGGCAGCACCAATTTCCTTCAAAAAAGGATGATAGGCATGGAAGAAACTCCATATGGAATTGTTTGCATTGTGGAAAAGTTATCCACTGGGCGAGAAACTGCCCTTGCCTTAAGTGTTGACATTATGCTGTCCAAATTGGACAAACAGGACACAAAAGAAGGCAACTGCTGAACTTTGCCAAGATAAATGACAGTCGTTAAAATTCCTGCTTCACAGAAAAAGTCTGCCAGATATTCTTGGCTTGTAGGCTTAATCTGGATGCCCACACATTGCAGAGGAACCTTGAGTGACTGTCCATACAGATAAATGTCTTTGTTGTTTCTAGAGTCTTGGAAGTTGCTTGCTCTGCATTTCCTGTTTACTCAGGTAATATTATACCTTTTTTTTTGCTTTGATGTGGTTGAAGACTAGATAGTTATAGTTACAGTTTTTGTTGTCACCTAAGAAAAGAAACTTACAAAAGATATGTAAAGTTTATAAAGTTTGAGAGACATAAAAGCCTAAGTTGTTTATCTAAGAAAATGTTTTGAAGTCTAAAAAGGTAGTTTTGGTTGGCAAAACAAGTTATGATAGAGAATAATTCTGGTATAAAACTTCGGACTTATCAAGACAGGATAGATAATAGAGTGTTTTCCCCCAAATTACAAATAAAAATGGATTTGGATATTGTAAATGTAATTATTTCCTGATAATTGTTTGCATAGTTTTACTATATTACAGTTAAAACCTTCCCTCTTTATTTAGACAATATCTGACAATTGTTCTCATTGTATGTAGTTTAACTATGTTACGGTTAAAAACTTTCCTTTTTATTTAGACAAAAAGGTGGAAATGTTGTGGGATATTTATACACAGTGTGAGATGTATTGCTGTGATTGGTGTAATAAAAAGCTGAATGGCCAGTAGCTAGGCAATAGCTATAGGTGGGACTTCTGGGAAGAGAAAACTCTGGGACAAAGAAAGGTGAAGTTGTCAGCCAGCCACAGAGAGGAAACGGGATATGAAAGATGGAAGAGAGGTAATGCTACCTGGCAGAACATAGATTAATTTAAATGGGTTAATTTAAGTTATAAGAGTAAATTGACAACAAGCCAAAGCTAAGGCTAAGTTTTCACAATTAATAATATGTCTCCATGTCATTATTTGGGGCTGGCAGCCGAAAAGAAAGTCTGACTACAGCCTTGTCTCTTTTTCTGTTCTTTCTCTCTCTCTCCTCTGCTTTCTGTGTGCACATAAAACATGATCACCCAGTTCCCACTTCTGCTGCTGCTGTCATCCTCCATGCCTTCCTGACGTTATGATCTAGAACCAAAAGCCGAAATAACTTTTTTTCCTTAAGTTGCTTTTGTTCATGCTGTTTTTATAACGGGAACAAAAAGACTGATATTAAACACCAATGTAGATTTCTCTGAAATACTCTAAAACTATATATGTGATTGATACAGCACTGTGTGTTGGTATAAGTATGATATATTTAATACATATGATTAAATCTTTTAGTGAATCCTACTTATATATGCTAGGTATATTTCTTGGTTAATAAAAATTCAAAGTTCTAAGACTTTTCTCATGTATGTCCCAAGGTACCACAGTGACAGAGAATCTACCCGTAAAGTCCAGGCTTGATACAATGACGTATTTTTATATTTTTCTTTTACATTTTAAAAATCTTTATCATTTCTATTAATGTTATTTCATTAATAGCAAGCTTTTTTAATAGAAATCAGCATATTTTATTTACTAATATTTATTTGGAAAAAGTGGCTGTTGTTAAATGTGGGCATTGACTATTTGTATACATAAGTATGTATTTTATCAGTCTATTTACTTTGGTGTTCTTTTCTAAATTGTTTGCGTAAATTTATTCTATCCTTCCTTCAGACTTTCATACATTAACTTCCATAGGAAGATTCATTGTCTTGGTTTATTTTCCAGTTGCTGTAATAAAATACTCTGACAAAAGAAATTTGCACAGAAAGAGTTTATTCCAGCTAATAGTTCCAAGGGGCAGTCCATCACAGTGGGGAAGTCAAAACAGCAGTAACTTGAAACAGTTGGCTACATTCCATTCAAACTCAGCAAGCAAAGGAGAAATGAATGCATGCTACTGTGCATTTCTCTTTCTCCGTTTACAGTCCAGAACCCCATCAGGGAATAGTGCCACCCACAGTGGGCATGAATTCCCACCTCAATTATCATAAGGATGATAATACTACACAGGTATGTCCAGAGGCCTGTCTCCTAGATTACTGTAGAGGCTGTCAAACTGAACACGCTGACCGTTGTAGTAAACATTCTTGCACAGAATACTCATTAAACCTTCCTTCATGTTCCTAAGTAACATCATCATAATCTCAATAATCTTCACATCTTCTTGTTTGCTTGTTTGTTGTTCATATCATTTCCTCTCGCACTTCTCCCACTTGTCACACTGAAGACTTACCGTGCATCCTGACTGGTACATTCATAGCAATCTCATCTCATTTTTATGCTTACATTAGAATTATTTCTCGTGTCTTAGTATCTATGTTCTCAATGCTTTTTCCCCTAAGTCTCTTTTCTCTGTGAAGATTATCTTTTAACATATTTCCTTTTCTATCACTTTAACTTCTTCTAATATTAAATTCTACCGAAAAGTTCATCTGTCATCATTCTCTTGTTTTCTAGACACAATCCAAAGTATAATATTTACATAAGCAAGTGAGGTGCTTTAATGTATCACATTCACTTCTTACATGTATACAGTTCTAGCAATGAGATTATACTGTGAGAAAATTCAGGGGAATCATTGAACTGTATGTGAAATGCTGTGTGTAGATTTATAGGGGAGTGATTTTTTTTTAAGACGGGAATTAAAATTTTCTAGATTAAATTGGCAATTTCTCCACCTGTGGTCATTCTTGACAATTTGTGTGTGCATAGAAGCTAGGAGTCACCCTTTAAAGATATTAGTCCTGAGAGATATACTGTCTTCTATCGCCTGTAATTACGATGAATTATTTCATTTAGTAACATTGGAAAATGATAAAAATGCTCTATAGCTCCTGTCCCTAGAGTACTGCCCTTCCCACATCCATACGGCCTGATAATAAAATGGTAAATGGCTTATTTGCTTTTTGGTTTGTGTAGGTGCTAGCAGAGTTGACACACTCTTGAATTTCATCTATTTTCAATCAAATGCTCTCTATAAACTTGGCTTCTCTCAGCTGCCTGAGCCCATTACTAAGTTATATATTCCCTTTTCATTGCTCTATCACAGTGCTATAGATTTGAATGACATGAGTCATCTATGGTTCTGCTTATGAAAGGCTCTATAGCAACTTAAGATATTGTTTTCAGATTGGACTGCATTGTGCCACTCATATCCTAGCCTGACTTGACTCCCAAAAGTACACCTTAGGTAGAAAATAACATATTTGCATGTGAAACATCCAATATAAAATATTCGCGCATACAGTAATTGAATGACTGCAAGTAGAAGATAATTTTCTTATTATTAATCTCAAATAGTTTCGTACTATAGAAAACCTGCACACTTCCAATATGAAGTCGGTTTCATTGAATTTTTTCCTCTGACATCTGGTTATTTAATCTTATGCCAACATTGCGTCTGTAAAGCATATTTTTGCAGCTATGCCCACTCAGCTTTTAGGCTATTGATGTTTTCATAGAGAACAGTGCATTTGTGTCAAATTATATCCATTGATCTATGATTGTTTGTTAATATATACAGTTATTTAGTTAGTGTTATGGCTTGTCTGATTGTAGACTTACAAACAGAGGGAGAAAAGGAAAAAATACACTTCTTTTTAATACAGATTCCACTGTTGAGTGAAGATTATTTGAATTGAAAATGCATTGAAATCAATGTTTCTATAGATGTGAGTTATCTTTTTACATTTTTCAGTATCAAATGGAAGTAATATAACCTACACTTATAACAGAAAATTCTAGTTTTCAACAAGAATAAATCTTTTTTAACTATATTTTGTCATGTTTCTTTGTCTTTAAAAATGACTTCTCTATATACTCCAAAATTTCTCCCTATTAAATAAACACTGTCAAACAAGACATCATTTTAGTCCCCACCTATTAAAGATTATTTATTAAAAGTTTCTAAATAAAATATCTTTTCTGATTAATTTCTGTGTCACTTTCCAGTATTGATTACCTCCACCCATTCTAGGTCAATGTTTAAAATAAAGATACAATTTAAGTAGGTTTAGAAGAGTTAATATTGGCATTTATTTGTTCTTGTCGAAACTATCAAGGAGTAGTAATACATAAATGAATCTCACTATTGTTCACTTTCTCTGGGGCAAGTTAGAGGCAAGCATCCAGAAAGATAAATATGAATTTGAAAGACTGTCAGCATGAAGCTCCTCATTTAAGAAAGTGCATGGTGACCATTCAGAGGTGGCTGTAATTAAAACTGAGCACCTTGACCCACTTTTACTGGGTACTTCAGAGCCCCCAGACCTTCCCAGAATGCCACTGACAATACATAGGTGCTTAGTCTGAAAAAAAAGTTTCCCTTCCCACTCATGGACTCTATTAAAGAACATATCACTGACGGTAGCAGCAGCAGAATCTGGCCTGAATTCACACCCTTGATTGCTCTGATGAGGGCACATTACTCAAGCATGTACAAGGAAGAAGAGAAGCTGACATAGACCTAGATTTGAAGTTGGTCTTGTGATGACCAGAAGATTAATCTTTATCCAGTTAATTCACACACTCCACATTTCCATGTGTATAAGCATCCTAACTGCTTATGCTTGCTTGAAAGATTTAATAATGTGCTATGAGGAGTCTAAATAGTTACTAACAACCAAGGACCTGCCAGTGTATAAACTCATTGCAATTCACAGATGACATTATTTTTGTGTCAGAAGAGGAAGTAAGTATAACAATATTATAATGTGTGTTGACCCATGAAAAGGCATCACAAGAGCTGCAGACCTTGGACAAGCACCTGTATGTCAATCCAGGTGCAAGTGGGAAGTGGAGATACAGAGAGGTCATTCAGTATGAGAGATGGCATTCCAAGCATAGAGACTAGTGACTGCAAGGCCACTAGGAACTAGGCAACACCAATTTCAAGAGACAAAAAAGACCATGTCGAACTGATATTATGGTGGGGAAATATTAAGAATGAGGAGAGTCAGGGGTGTCTCTCCACACAGAGATTTGTTGGATTTATGTTCATGAGGTTAACCTCATTATACTGTGGATCCAGAAGCCCCATAGGACAAAGGTTTGTTCCTCAGGGTGGCACTATCAGACCCAATAATAGTCAAGAGAAGCATTCCTTTGAGCTGTTAGTCAGTACTGTTCTAGAGACTCCCAAAACATAAAGTCTATTGCTGTTGTCCTTGGTTATCTCTAGAGGTGGACTGTAATTCCCTACTTCTGAAGATAGCATGCCCTTCAGAATCAGGGCCTGGAGACCCTGGCAATCCTGAACTAGAAGTGACCTGAATTCTTCCTCCCTGAGGATTAGCTTTCATGGAACAGGAGGTACCATGTAAACTTCCAAAGGAAGGAGGCAACCCAGCTGTGGCACTGCAAACCAAAACAATGACTGTTAAAGCATGATAATCCTAAGGTTGTAGTAGTGACAAGTACACTTTACTGGTAACCAACAGCACTCTAAATGGACTTAACACCTACTCAACAATAGGGTTACCTTGCCCAGTACTGGAAACCTTATTGACTAGTGAAATTATGGTTATTGGAAGAAATGTGCATTCATTAATTTACTAAAGCAGCATAATCCCTAATGGCAATCTTTAAACCATTGTCCTTCTACCCACATGCAAGAGTAGTCTTCTCTTTTCATTAAGAAAATATCTCTTTGCAACAGAGGCTAGTATAGAAAAACCACAACCAGTCAAAAAGCATAGTTGTAGAGCCCAGTCCCAGTGGGATACATCTACAAAACACTAACACATCTAAGATCCAGGGAGGATTTCAAAAGGGGGAATAACAATTTTAAGAGCCAGAGGACCAGGGATTTTTCTGTGAGATTGTGTCTCCTAGTAATACCAGAAGCTAAACTCATAAAGTCCTATCAACATGACTAACCAAATGTGAGCTGAAAAATGAACATGCCAAACTGCGTAAAGAAAACCCAGGAGGCCTTGACCTTGCACAAAGAGCTACAGGCAAATGAGAAAGCTGAGGGTGGGAGAAGTGGTCCTCCCCAGGGAAAATGTATCAACTGGTTTTCCAGTGCCAAACAGTCAGCTATCAAAACATACATAAAAATAAGATTCTATGAATTCAGTGGGTTCTATTTAGAAATAGAAATAATATGCTATATTATTTATTTATGCTATATTATTATTTATTATTATTATTTTTATTATTATTATATAAATATAATTATTTTATTATTATTATATAAATATAATTATTATTATTATTATTATTTATATATGAAATAACAGATGATGAAAAAGATGCCATGATTGAAGGAGTATGTGGGTGGGTTTGAAAGGAAACCGAGGAAGAAAGAAATGTTGTAATTATATTATAAACTCAAAAATAAAATAAAAGGTATTAGAAACTTAGAGAGGTGAGACTTGTAGAAATTCTGCAGGTGGTTAGATATTTTCCGTTGAAAAACACTTAGTGACCTTGATCTTTATTGTACCTGTAACTTCTGATTACAATTTCTCTGTCATGTTTTCCCACTATAATGGCCAAGAAAACAGGGCCAACTGAACATGAATTAAAGCCCCTAAAGCATCAGTAAAAATAGATTACTTCTTATGAAATATTTTTTCTTGTTATTTGTTATAGTGAGGAAAATCTGACTAACATGGTGTTATAACAAAAGTGTACCAATGAAGGCCTATTGGCAAGGGATTTCTTTGAAAGAGAAGTCATACAACGTCATAAAATATCTACATTATTAAAACAAAGCTCATATAATCTCTTCTTTTATAATTTTACATTTTTTTTGAAGGAGCAGTAAACATTTTTAATTCTTGCTATCTTTCTCCACATGTTCCTTCCTTTAATCTGGACAGATGAATATTCCAGTTGCCTCTTGAGAAAGTGTGTGTGTGAAATGAATTATGTAAGGACTTTTATATGTAAATACCCATTCAACGTTGAGTTTGTTTGAATTCTTATCTAAGTACTTAGAATTTATTTCTTGAAGGCAACTCTTGGTGTCTTCCAGAGTTCCATGTTGCTAATATGAAGTTTCATGCCTTTTGTTCTTTGGTTGACCATGACAACATTTTTACCATTTATAAAATTACACCATCATCCCAGTGTTCAAAAATAAAAAGTCCTACACATGAATTCTGGATTGGATTTAAAGGGTCTTATCAATTGGGAAAACTATGTCACTCAAGCAGCATGTTACTTTATTATCACATCAATAACTCTTCACATACATACAATTCTATCATTTCCCTTTCTTCCATGTGTCCCAATTAACATTGGACTTTTTTCTTTTGACTCCTTCTTTTACTACTAGTTTTATAATTTGTAATTTGATTCCAGTTTATACAAAATTTTTCTCTCTTTATGTTTTATTTTTGTTAAACATTTTTATTGCAAAATAACACATATTTGAAAAAAAGTGCACATTTTCTCAATGTTATTATTCATGGCATTCCATTCTGTCTTCATTGGTGCAATATTGTCTCATCTACAAAATATAGGTTCCAGAAGGATGGAGCAATTCAAAAAATGTATCCAGAACAGAGGCTAGAATAGATGTTTAGGCTCCCACATAGTATAATTTGAATAAATAATGATCTCAAATACACCAAGTTAATTTTAATAGAAGTCTTATTCTGCATCCTGCTATTTTGCTATTTTATATGGTTTTCTATATGATTTTTTCCTTGTCTTTTGTTCAAGAAATTTTATTCAAGAACGCCACAAATCAAGTAGGTTGTGAATCTTTGAAATTACCCCTCATCTGTTCCAAAGGATAAAGTCTGATTTTACAATTAGAAGCCAAGTAAAGCACAGGTAGTATGTGGTACTTCCTTTTTTCATCTCTATGACAAAGTACTTGGCAAAGGATCTTGGAACTGTTTGATTTTTGCCTCATGCTTTCAGAAGATTAGTTTCTCATAGGGGACAGGGGGCATGGGGAAGCATCATTTAATATGGTGGATAGGAAGCAGAGGGGAAAGAGAACCAGACTTATAGCCATCAAATTTCGATTTCCAGCAATGTATTTCTGTATACCAGGGCATCTTCTGTCCAGAATTTCCACTACTTCAAATGGTCATCCAAATTAGGGACAAACCCTCCAAACAACCAATTGGGTATATTTCACACTGAAACCTCACACATCTTGTTTCCCTGTGAACTGTAATTTGATTGGATTGAAGAGATGTCTATCTCCTTATCTTTGTCTTTGTCAATATATGCAACTCTTTTTTTTTTTTTTTTTTTGGCTGGGAAGGAATCCAGTAAAGTCTTTCTTTCTGAATTTTTATTGATTAGGGGACAAACATGGAGAATGAAGAAGCCTGAGTCCATATTCTTTCCTTCCAGAGTGCCATCTTGCTTATTCTTTAGTGTCTCTGCAAACTGAGCCACATGTATTATTGTACATATTTCTGGCTGTGTCCTCAGTAATATTAACAAGACTCTAGTGAAATTAAAGGGGATTTCCCCCCATTTGCCATCTACATATGCTGTATTTGTATGAAAATTTCTGCTACTTCTTTTCTTGATTTAATGGGGGGTAATTTCCCATATACTTTAAGTAAAATAGAAACATTATTTTATGCAAATATGCCATTGACAGAATAGTTTTATGAGCCATAGGAGTTCCTGCATTTAACACTTAAAAGTCTTTCCAAATCATTGCACTGATTTTCTCCTTCAACTACTATATATTAAAAAATCAGTTGATTGCTTTGGAAACAGATTTCCAATTTTGTAAGTTACTAAACTTTTTTTGTGAGATGTATTGAATTTATTTATGAAAGTTAAATGATGAATAGAATTTGAAATCCAACCTATACTTTTTTTAAATAATTTGACCTCTGATATTGCCCCTGGAAACCTGACATCGCCTAGAACTTCAGTTCTATAATCAATCCTTAAAGTGAAAATAGAAAAAACCTACCTAGTAGAGAAATGTTAGCTATAATATATTTGATAATTGATGCAACAAATCTGTTTTCTATTCATTCACTTCCAAGAGATAGATTGTGTGTGTGTGTGTGTGTGTGTGTGTGTGTGTGTGTGTGTAATGTGCTGAAATATAGAAAGGCTACCTATATTTTAGTGAAAATGTCTGCTTTGAATTTTATGTGTAGATTTATAATTATGGAACTGATTGCACTGCCTGTGAAAGACAGATAATCCACAGAAAAACAGGATGAAAAGGTAATCTGGACATGGAAGGTACAATTCAGGAACAATCATTTAACAAGGATACCTCCTGACCCCTAACGTCTTATTTTTTCTTTTATATTCTCCTAGATCAGGAAAAAATGTATCTTAATATGAATATAGTTGTGTTCCCTAATCATATCTACCTCTTGAAAGACATAACAAAAATATCAATAGCAATTTTGTCAGCCTCTGCCAAGTAAGTTAATATGCCTTGTTTCTTTTAGAAACACACACACACACACACACACACACACACACACACACACACACACACAAACACACACAGATAAACTATTAAGGAACAGTATCATGTATCTTCAGTACATGTCTACTTGGCACTAAGGTCTCGTTTTGTGAATTCAGAATAGGAAAGGAAATGCAGGCTGACGACTGAAGAAATGAAGGCTGCACATAGAAGTTGACTTGTGTTAGATGGGGAGTTGAAGCTAGGTTTTCGTAAGCCAAGAAAGTATGGGAAATATTGGAAAATACTTTGAGTGAAAACCCAAAAGAGAACCAAAAGGTTGAAAATAAAAAACTCCATGATGGTTGCATAAGTTCAGTGGCTCTAAATATGTCTAGAATATTTGAATGTATCAAAGAAGTGCAGAGAAGGGAGAGATTTTTAAGGTCTTCTAGCCAATTAGTAGTTATAAGTCATAAATCCTTGTAACCTATGCCCCCTTTTTAGACTTTGTGTATGTGTACATCTTTGGGTGTGTGAGTGTGTTGTCTTAGTGCATGTGAATGTGGACATGTGTGTGCTATCATGCACATGTGGAAATCAGAGACAAATAGCAGTGTGGTGATATTTTATTTGTGCATTAAAAAATAAAGCTTACCTGAAGATCAGGGGGAAAAGGCCAGCCATTTTAAGTAAACAAAGAAGTCAGTTAGTGGTAGCACATGCCCTTAATCCTATCATTTATCAGGCAGTGACTCTGTGTGTTCAAGACCACACTAGGGAACAGAGCCAAGTGTGGTGACACAGGCCTTTAATCCTAGTACCAACCATAGAGACCTGGAGGTCTGTACAGACAGACAGAAAGTGACAGAGCTGTGTAGGAAGAGGAAGTGAGGTACCTGGGCTAAGACAGCAAATGAGAGGGCAGAACAGCAAGGCAATAAAGGCATGGGTAGACAGCAAGTAACTCCCATTTGGAAGCTGCAGAGTTGGTGAGGTAAGGTTGGCTGGTGGCTTTCGCTATTTCCCTGATCTAAGGCTTTCACCCCTACATATGACTCCGTGTTTTTCTATTTAATAAGACCGTTTTAGAAATTCTGCTACACATCAGATATCAGGCTTCACTTTCTTCCTTGTTTGAAACAGAGTTTCTTGCTATTTACCACTTTGTATATCAGGTTAGCAGTCCATGAGCTTCTGGGGACTGCATGTCCCTATTGTGGGGACACTAGAATTAATGATGTATCATACTGTGACTGACATTGTGTTTGTGTGTGTGTGTGTGTGTGTGTGTGTGTGTGTGTGTGTGCTTGAGTTCCAAATAAAATATAACAAAGCTGTGTAAAATGCATGTGTGTTCAGTCCCCGTACCTGTACAGGGATGTCTCTTAGATACACAGGACACTTTAGAGAGCCTGAAATTTATCTCCTCACTCTGGTTCATAACCTGTCCATTGTGTTCACAATAAAGTCAAATACCTGTATCAGTTAAGAAGAACAAACCCAGTATAGTATTTATGGTGCTAAATGAGATGTATTGGATTGGCTTATACCAATCTGAACTAGATTATACTATAATAGTTTTCTATAGTTTAGAGCTCTGTGGACACCAGTAGCTTCTCAGTTCAGATAATTTGAAGGCACAGACCAAAAGAAACCAAAGATGCAGAGAAAGTCCTGAGTTGAATCCCCTATCTCTTCATGCAAAGGGACAAGTACAAATACACATTCAGAAGCTGAAACGTCTGTGGGCTGCTGCCCATTGGCCCCCTCAGTAGTAACACACACTGGCTCAGATGAATTCCCTATGAGAAGAGGATACCTCCCTCTGCTTTTGTTCCCTACTGTCATGTGCTACTGGAGGATGTTGCCCTTAGTCAAGACAGGCCTTCTTTATGTACCTTACTTACCACATCCCAATCTTACCTCGAAATATCCTTAATGATACACCAGGACCTGACCAAGACATTTCTGAAGCTAGTTAAGTTGGCAACCAAAGATAATAATTACACACACATTTTCTATTAATTTTTCCTTCTAAATTCTATTTCTTCATTTTAATCACCATTAAAAAAAAATGCTAGGAAAAAGGAATGCCCCCGAAAAGTGACTATAGGCTTCACATTAGGGTTTGTCCTTGACTTTCAGCTGGTTATATGTTAATGATAAGCTTCTGCTTTCCATTTTCCTGAAATGAACATTAGGCTCCCCACTTTCTCCTCTGTGAGGCACTCTGTTAGGGATGTGTGGTGGATGCTCCAGTCCCTAAATCACAAACAGATTTCCCAGCCCAGAATTTGGGGCATGCAGAGTTTAATAACAGTTGATTGATTGATGAATCAATAGAAAACAAAATGGGTATGACTAGCTGAACAATTATGCTGATGGATGAAAGGAGAGAAACTAAAACTAATTAGTACATGCATTATTGTTGCCTTTTCTGCAGTAATTCTCCCTGTTTTGTGTACCCCCACCTCCTGTGGAATGTTGTGCTTGAGTTTATAAATCTGCACCCCCACCTCCTCCCCTATGAGCTCTTGCCTGTCTCCTGTCCTGTGGTACCTCCTGTGCCTACTTGGGGTTTGAATTCTTAAAAGATCATGTAAACAGTCTCCTGTAGTCTGCTGCTAGAGCCAAAGGCTTTGTCAGCGACCAGCTAGCAGCAGCAGCAGTGCGGTGCTAGGCTGTGTTTTTGCAAGTACAAGACAGAAAATCCATGTAATTACTTCTGACGCCCAAGAAGCTGTGCTGCCTGACAGAACAGCATGTGGACGGAGCAGTTTGTCAGACTACTGCAGACTAATTCCCCACTCCACCTGAGGTTGTGGGTAAGTGTCTCCTGTGGTGGGTGTGAGCACACCTGTATTTGTAAATCTCACTGGCAGGACTACCAGTATTTAACTTGAGGACTCTAAAGCCTATCCTGATTTGACAACAATCTCAACAGGCTTCACCACCATTCAGGAGAAACCTGGATTCTGAAAGACGACATAATCATACAACATGGGGAAACCTACTCCAATGTGGTAGCTGTGAAGCTGCCACACATTGCTACAACTTATGAAGTCACAGCGAATCAGCCCCAGGCAAGTTCAAGACATCCCTTATGGCAGGGAACCCAGGTTGTCTAAAAGCCAAGAGCTCCCAGTTGGTTGGTTGGTTGGTTCTGGGCCTGGGATGTCTCAGCAGGTGTCAGTGGTGATGCATCCACTTTCAGGATGTGTCAAGTTAATCTGAATATTCAGAAATATTTTCAAGGGAACAGCTAACCCACTTTCACAGCCAAAAGTCTACAGGCCACATGCCCCACAGTAGCTATTTGTGCACCAAATCAAAAAATGCTGAGTTTACTTAACATGTAAGTTTTTTGTGTGATTTAAAAAAAATTAACTCCATTATGCTAGTTCTGAATCCTGAATTTTGTAGATGGCAAAGTCAAAAGATTCTACATGATTAAAGGAATGTTCTACGAGTTGTAGAAAGTGGGAAGACCCAACTCATCCTCTTCCTCTTATATTAAAATTCTCTAACTTTTGCTAAGAAGTGAATTTCAATGCTCTCTGATGAATGTTGATGCAAGAATTCAAAGTTGATGTCTTCATTTGACTATGTTGGTGGCATGCTTTACAATATGTAAATTTTTTATGGAATAATTAAATTACTCTTTTTCCCTTGCAGCATTTATATCTCCTATACAGGCAACACCAAGCCCATCAGAAGATACAGTAGATATTTGCTACTTGTCAAGCTGAATGAGTGAACAAGACAGTTGAGCATTCTAAGCCTCTGTGTTTTCTTCTGTAAAAGAAGACCACTAATATTCACTCTACCATGGTGCAGCACAGATGACTGGTGCAAAATTGACAGAAAACTGTATGCAGGTGACTATTTCCTTCTGTACTGTCTCAAATTAAAGACAGTAAGACTATCAGAGCCAGAGGACCAGAAGTCTGCTAGAAGATCTTAAAATTAACAAGGACGCTACTACCATGATACCTCAATAATATGGCTGCCTAAATAGGACCTGGACAAGGACAACATATATAGACATGTTAATGTGGAAAGGAAAAATTTCTTGAAGTCCCACCCATACATAAAAAACTAAAGGCAACTACTGACTGTTGAGATAGGAAGAGTTAGTCATTCTGAGGAATGATACCCTAAACTGTTTATTTAATAACAAGTTGTTAGCCTTGAAATCATATACATACCAGCAATATTATATGGACACAGCAGTTTGCATTTGAATACTTATGCATACATATGTATAAATTTGTGTACATATATGCATAAATGTATAGGTGTATATATATGCATAAGTATATGAATGCAACTTGCTATACACGCACACACACACACATTGTGTGTGTGTGTATGAGGGTTTTGTTGGAGGGGACACAAGAGAGGTAGAAAGGAGTAAAGGAAAAGGGAAAATGATCTGATTATATTTTAATTTAAATAAATAAAGATTATAATTAAAAAATATTAAAAAGTGAAAGGACCTAGGAATAGCTTCATGGATTAGTAGCATCCTTCAGGTGATTCTCTCTAAGGTATGCCTGAGTTTGTGGTTAGTTCCTCCTAATGGAACTATCCCCTACCACTTGGAGGGAGAAGGTTGACTTACAAGATTCAGGGAGTTAAGAATACTCAAGATTCCTAGAAAGCTCAGAAAATGACAAGATTCACATATCCTTCTCCGAGGATGTAAAATTATAAAACGGTTGCTGAGAAGAGTCTCTCCAATGGATCCGCCTAAAAACTGAGCAGGGATGCATGTTCTGTTAGTGGTCAGCCCTGCTGGGGTGGACTTTTCAGTGATGTATCTGCCCTTTAGTGACCCATGTCCCTGTAAGTATCGCTTAACCCATTCTCCCCATGAAGTTATAAAGGAAGCTTCAAAGATTTTGTATGAATGAAAGGAAACAAGATGATTAAGCTCACACTGTCATCAGAACTAGGTCTCTTGTTTTTAGCCTGATATCTCAGTTTCATAAACTATAAGAGTCCCAATGGGGATCCATGAGCCAGGCACACAAAGTAAGGAGAAGCCAATGGAAGACTTGCTACCAGTCCAGCTTCTCTAGAAATCTTGCCTACAAGTCCAAACAGGGATCTCGACTTTTCATCCATCCCTCTCTCAACTGACTTAGACAGAATCACCTGTTGAACAAATTTACACTAAAGAGTAGTTGGAGGGTAGAGAGGGAATGTGCTACTGGAATACTTGCATTTGAATAATGGCAGTCTTAAGTTATAAAGCTGAGTCAGTATGAGTGATATTTGTAACATCAGGGAAGAGAAATCTCTGGCTGCTTGTGAGGTCATAAGAAATAGTTGCTACAAGGCTGAGCATTACCCACCCTTCATGGTGCCTACCACATTATCGATAATGAGCAAACTGCATGTTTTATTGTCTTAGGGAACACTGGATCTGCTCAGACATCACAGCATTTGAGTGGAAACACTTACTGGCTTCACACTATTGCTTTGATAACCTTGATTTTTTGGAAACATTTTGTTTTGAAATTATTTTAAAAATTATGTATATAATATCACTGAAATTAGAATTACAAGCAACTGTAGTCAGCAGCCCAAGTCCTCTCACTTACCCTTGGTCTACTGTGAGTGTTGTGTCAACTGAAGTCCATATGACTTATGAACAACATGATAAAATTATAAGAGCCAATAAAGATAATCTTCAATAATTCATAAATAATAATTCCGAGGCCTCTGCATCTGATGCCAAAAGAAAGGGCTTTGTGTCTTCCTTTTGACTCTGAACCAGCTTCCAAATTGTACATACTGCCATTGCTTTTGGGAGGGGGATGCAAACTACACACTACACAAGGACTTCTTTTTATCTTTAAAAAAATTATTCATTTTGCATACGAACCACAGATCCCCCTCTGATCCCTCCTTCTGCTTCTCTCAGTCTCCCCTCACCACAACCACCCTCCATCCCCTCCTCCAAAAGAGTAGTCAGCAAAGCCTGGTATATTTAGTTGAGGCAGGACCAAGCCTCTCCCTCTTGCATCAAGGCTGAGCAAGGCATCCCACCATAGATAATGGGCTCCAGAAAGCCAGCTCATGCACTAGAAATAGATCCTGATCCCATTGCCAGGAGCCCCTAAATAGACCAAGCCATACTACTGTCTCCTGTATGCCGAGGGCCTAGTCTGGTCCCATGCAGGTTCCACAGTTGTCAGTCTAAGGTTTGTGAGTTCCTACGAGATTGGTTCAGTTGTCTCTGTAGATTTCCCCCATCATGATTTTGACCCTCCTTGCTCATATAATCCTTCTTCCCTCTCTACACAATGACTTCTAAATTTTCACAGCAAACTTTTTATAACAGAATTCTTTCCCCCGATTCCAATATCTAATTGAAACAGATATTTTTAGTAGGGTTACTTTTGATCTAAATACTTCTCTCCTAAATCTTTGTGTTTATAATATAAAGAGGCTGGGCTTTAAGAATCCATTAAATGCCAAGGAAGGAGCCCTGTGCTGCTATTGATGTCCTTCTATAAGAAATGTAGGGAAACAGTATGTTTATCTTCACTGTGAGGACATGGAGTCTAGCCCTCACCAAACACTCAAATAGTCAGCACATAGATCTTGGCACTTTATGTATTGTAAATACTAGAAATGAATCTCAATTTTTACACATTGCCTATTTTTGTGCTTTTGATAGAGTGGCATAGATGGGCAAGGGTCAAAAATATACAGCCTTCAGATTAACTTTTACCCACATTAGCATCTAGAATTTTTCTTTTATACCTAGTTCAGGAAGAAGAACTGAACAGTATGTGCTTTCTCAGTTTTCATCTTTGTGTAAGAGACATCAGTATAGCCTTCTCCCAGGGTATCATTTTATATATGCCCCTTTTATTCTTTATTAATTTTTAAGGTTTTTACTTAGAGTATGGCATAAAAGGTAAATATATACCTGAAAATATTAATTCTGGCTGATGTATTGAGAATTTATGTAGAGAAAAAAAACAAGATGTATGTTGACAGAAGAAGAAAAATTAAAAGCATCTACTTCAACAAAAATTTTCTGCCCGTGTACTCAAAGAAAACACTACACTGCCGTCTATGGAAATACCTTACAAAGAAGCAGAACAGCAATCACAGCTTGCTGTGGAGTGGGAGCTGATGATGAAGGATGTTAAGAAATACAATGAACAAAGGGAGGCATATAACCATAAAAAAGGTGTGAGAGAAATACCAAGAGTAAGAGACAATTAATTGTTGAATAAAAAACAGGTCTAAGTGTTACATTTTTAAAGTCCTCAGGTCAAAACAAACTTAAAACTTAGATACTGAGAACAACCATCTTGTGACAATTAATATAAGTTCTGTCAAAGTTAAAAAAGCATATGGGATGTACTTAATATCATAACAGATTTCCAAAAGATATCCAGGAAGATGAGTGACTTAACATGTTCAAGGATCATCTTACTTCGTGAGTTTCCATGAATTCACTCCAACACCACAGCAGCTAGAAAATCACCATAATACACAGGAGTTAAGTGTATAATCATTTCTCTTTCTGTCGTTGGAGGCTGTGTGGCCTTGATGACATAAACTTGATTCTCAACTTATATTCTCTTTTGAAAAGGCAGAATAACAACTATTCTAAATGCTATTGAAACTTCATGAAATGAATGACAGAGTGCATATAAATTTCTTTTCAGTAGTTAAGTATAATTCATAATTGACATACCATGTAAATAGCTTTCTTGAAGTATACTATATGTAAAATAAACTATATAAATATATATATTTGACAGCACAACCTTGCATGTGTGAGTGTAGCCAGAAATTTCTCTGGTCCTGCCTGGCCCCAAAGTCCAGAAGAGTCTCTCCTACCCACAGTCCCACAGCCATTTATAAAAGAATTACCAAGAGCTTACATTAATTACAAACTGTATGGCCTGTGGCTTAAGCTTCTTGTTAGCTAGCTCTTATAACTCAACTCAACCCATTTCTATTAATCTATATGCTGCCACATGGCCTTGGTGTTACCAGCCTGCTGGCATCTTATTGCTCCTTCAGTGGTGGGCTAGTGTCTCCCCAACCTCCACACTTCTTCATCTTATCTTCATTTTGAATGTACTGCCTAATCTTATCCTTCCCTGCCATAGGCCAATGCAGCTTTATTTATTATCCAATGGGAGCCACACATATTCACAGCATACAGAAAGACATCCCCTAGCATGTGAGGTGCTAAGTTCAATCCCTAGTACTCAGAAGTGTGTGGACAGAAAAATACAAGGAAGGACATGGGTACCTCACACAAACTTGCAAAATAAAGTTCCAGGAAACACTCTACCTACTTTTGACAGTTGACTTAGTTATTGTTCTACTACTGTTGAAGAGACACTATGACCAAGAAAACTCTTATAAAAGAAAGCATTGAATTGGAAGCTTGCTTACAGTCTTCAGGAGTTAGTCCATGACCACCATGGCAGGACTCCAGGCATGGCACTGGAGCAGTAGCTGAGAGCTTTACATCTGATACATAAGTCTCAGATAGCGAGAAAGTGAGACTGGTCAAGCATGGACTTTTGAAACTTCAAAATTTATCCCTACTCCAAGAAGGCCACACCATCTAATATTTTCTAAACAGGTCTGCAAAGTAGGAGCTTCCAAAATGGGGACTATGGATGGAAATATAGGAGATTATGGAGCCCAGTCTCATTCAAACCACAGTAACAGTAAATACACTAACATCATCTAAAGGTACCCGTGTCTTTCTTTTTTGTGTATTTTTCTATCTTTAGAACCATACACTTCAGAACCATACACATGTGAAGCAAGTGCTCTAAGTCCTTCCATAGGCTTTCTGAGGTAATTGATAATCAGCTTAGTCACATTTTCTGTAATTTTACATAGATGGGATTACAGTATATAATTGTGTTTTGTAAACTCAGTGAGATTTTCATGTAGTCCTATGCCATTAATTCTTAGTGCATTTGTTTTTACTGGGTAGTAGTCCTTCCTCTTCACCAATACTCTATGCATTCTTTTCTTGATAAACATGTGAATTGTATTTATTATAAACAAAGTTATTAGGAACACTTGCATGCAAAAATTTATGACCAGCTGGGAATCGGTGGCACATGCCTTTAATCCCAGCACTCCGGAGGCAGAGCCAGGTGGATCTCTGTGAGTTTGAGGCCAGCCTGGGCTACTGAGTGAGTTCCAGGAAAGGTACAAAGCTACACAGAGAAACTCTGTCTCAAAAACACAAACAAACAATTTATGACCAAAAGCACAATGTCGTTTTCTCTTAGATAAATACCAAGTAAGAGGGTAGCTTAATCATGAAATAAATATATTTATTTTTTTTATAAAGAAACCAACAAACTGTTTTCTGAAAAAGATCTAATGATTTTACAAGCTGACCTTCAACATTCAATGGCATTTAATTATTTTTAGTCTTTGTCAAAAATAGGTGTGGTTAGTTTTTTTTAACTATAGGTATTAGAATGTGTGGCTCCTTCATCAAACTTTCAGATTGCTTTCCTATAGTGAACAGCAGTGTTTAATATCTCCTTATATATCCAAATTATTATCATTTTGGTGAATTATTTGTTAAACTATTTTGCATATTTGAATTAAGTGTTTATATTCTTAATATTAAATAATTGTATTCAGGATACAAGTGATTTCCTTGAAACAAGAGTTATAAATATCTATTTGTGTTCTGTAACTTGTATTTTCATTCACTTAATAGTAACTTTGAAGACTAAGTTCTATTTTTGATAAAATCTAATTAATCAGTTTGTCATTTTATAACCTGTAATTTGTTAAACTTTTTTTCTGCCTTTAACTCATAAAGATTTCTATCTGTTCTACCAAAGTTTGTTGAAAAGGCTATGTTTTTCATAGGAATGTGTCTAGACCTTAGTAAATTCAGTTGTGCACCTACACAGGTAAGTCTATTTCTTAACTCCATTCTGTTCAATTAATCTACTTGCACGTATATGAATACAATATATTAGTTATCTTTACTAAGGCTTTACAATTATTCTTAAAACTATATCATTTAAGTCCCTAGATTTTACTTGCTTTTTTGAAACATGTTTTGAGAATTCAGTTGAATTTTTATATAATATTTACAATAAGCTTGTCATCTGAAAGATAAAACATCTTAACAATGATGTTTAGCCTGTAAAAAGTATATCTTATTACTAAGTTCTCATTTTTTCTTAGATTTAAGGACCTAGGTCTCCCATGTTCTTCTCCAATTAAAGTCTGAATATTTATATACTGATTACTTCATAATTAGAAGTATTTTCTTTTACTTTAAATTTATGATCTACATTTAATGGCAAATAGATGCATGGTAGATTTTGTATAAGAATTCTGTATGACACATCCTTGAAATCTTTCTTGTTTTTATTAGAAACATTGTAGATTTCATTACACTTTCTAAGCCAATGAACAACTCAACATGTTCCTTTCTATTTCTTTCTTTTTAATTTATTTTTCTTGCCTTATTGCAAAGGTCAGAATCTCTATGTTGAGTAAAAGTGACACACATACCTCATTTCTCACATAATGGAGAAATGATTCTGATTTAATGCTTCCTCCAGGTATTATGTCCTTCATAAGATTAAGAAGATAACCATTTACTCTTGGTTTAATAAATCTTTCTCAGGTTGCATCTTGAGATTCAGAAAATACTATATTAGCCCAAATGTGTATCAAAATGAATATCTTAAAAATTCATTTTGCTGATAAAAAGCTAAAACTACATACTGATATTTTGGCCATAAAATGATGCAAAGGTGATTCTATGAGATTATAATGGAGCTAATAAATTCCTATCCCCTAAAACATTTAGCCATTGCAATATTAAAACCAAGCATGTTCATTACTCGAGTCTATGATGACACTTATGTCAGTAATCCTCCCATATCACCAGTCACAGGAAAGTATAGTACATGCAGTTATATACTACACATACTTGGTAGTATTAATGAATAACTATGCTACTGGCTTATATAAGTTTCTGCTTATAAAACATTAATGGTGCAACCATATGCAGTTGATTCTCCAAGAGCAGTTCTCATATCTTTTATTTACCATAACTCTGAAAGCATCAAGAGGCCATATTGAGTTGTTGATTTCAGGACTTAAAGTTTTTCCACTTGTGAACCTCAGTATGTATATTTAACAGTTCTATAAATCAAGCAGCATTGAAAATGAATCATGATGAAAATTTCAAAACCTTTCTTTAGTGTACATATAAATTTACCATTTATTAAAGAATGAAGCAAATTTGCATAATGTTGATGGTAATTTATTTGATATAGAAATTAAATCTTGACTGAATATTTTATACTGCAAGGCTTTGACTACCATCAATAGTATTCAGATTTGATCAACAATTCACCTTTATAATTGTTCATATTCAGAACTCAGAATATATATATATATATATATATATATATATATATATATATATTACTCATTCAACATGGCACCTTGGTGCAATCAGAAGTATGTTTGGGGGACATTTTAGAATGAGTTAAAAAACTACCCCAATCCCAACCAAACTCCACTTAGTGATTTTCTAGAATACTCTTCTAAATAGCTCAAACAAAAATTTAAAAAAAAGCAGACATTATAACTTAATCCAATCTAAAATAGCCTAATCTTATACTAATATGTCTACAGTAAATTATGAAATTCTTCTCTTTCTATCACAAATCCATAATCTTTTCACAAGAGAAGAACATGTTGTAGTATAATAAACACTGCCTTTAGATGTATGCATTCTCCTATTTGAGCCCAAGTTTCTCAGGCAGTGGTCACTGGTGTTACACAGCATGTCATTCTGTGTAGTGAAAATGAGCAGCTAAGTGTTGAGAACCAAGAGTGCACTGAAATCATGCATGCAGCCTGGCTGAGCACTGCCAGAGACACCAGAGCTCCTTCTCATTTTGTTTTGAATTTCTGTTTGGTTGTTGTGCATTCTGAAGCATCTTATCGTTTCCAACTTTTTCTCACAACCTCACACTCAGTTAGCAGAACCTCATGTAGCAGGGACATTCAATTTAAGAAACTGAGACTTATCTATCGTGGGGTTGTGCCAGTACACAGGGCAGGAAAGCCATCATTAAGTGACTCATGGTACCTATCAAATGCCTTGACCGGCATTCTCATGATGAGACTTCTCTGTATTCTCCTGGTGACTATGCCTTTCCATTGATATGCTATCCTCTCAATTCATTGTTGCATTTAAATTACTAAGATTTGCTTTTTTTTCAATTCTGAATCTGTTCTGAGGTGAACAATGATTTATAATTTGTACAACCATCTGATCAACTGAGTCCTGTTATTTAGCAACATTTGTTTCTCATTGTGCTTCTTGGTCTAATATGAATGTGGCCCTTTCAGCTTTCTTTTGGTTAGTATTAACACAGGATATATTTTTCTATATAATTACACACATTATTTTTATTTTTAGGCATGTTAAGACTGAGTAGGGACTTTTTAATCAATTTAGAAATCTTTGCTTCCATACTGTCCACATTAGACTCTTTACATTTAATATGATTAAGCATGTGGTTATTTTTTTGAACATTGTTATCTGCATTTTTTCTATGATATTTATTTTTCTCCATTGTTTTTGATGGTTGCCTTGGCTTATTTTATACTGTCCTTTACGTATTATTTTATCATTTCTCCTTTATAGGCTCATTAGCAATAACTCTACAATACAGATTTAGTGCATGTATTTGCCATCTCTAATATTCTATATGTAACATGGTCTTCTTTTCTTTGCTAAGGATTTTATCTTCATTCTGGATTTTGAAATTTTTGAATATGATGTATTTTAAGCTAGTTTACTTTTCACTAATTTTTTAAAGGACTTATTGAGGTTCATGAATTCTTGGGGTTATAGATTTTATAAATTTTATTGAACCTGGAAATTTTTCAGTTGTTTTTATGTTTAGTGATGCTTATTGAGATACTTATGAGCTGTCTATTTTTTTCCAGCTTGACATATGCAAAACTAGAATTATTTGGGAATGACTCTCAATTGAGGAAATGCCTCTATATGATTAGCCTATAGACAAGACCATGGAACATTTTCTTGATTTAAGATTGATGTTGGAGGGTCCAGCCCACTCTGGGTGGTGCCTAGCTGGGCAGGTGGCCTTTTATTGTACAAGAAAGCAGGTTGAGCAAACTATAGAAAGAAAGGCAGTTAGCAGTATACTCCATGGCTTTTGCTACAGTTCCTGCCTCCAGGTTTCTGCTTTGAAGTCTTGCCCTGACTTCCCTACATGATGCTACAAATGTAATCCAAATAAACCCTTTTGTACCCAAATTTCTTTTGGTTGTGGTGTTTTATCACTATAATATAAAATCTAAGATCTATCTAAGACAGATTTTAATAGCAAAAAGATCTTGTAGTATATCCATAAAAAGAAATCTTATTGTAATAATGTATTAATTTATATGCTATAGAATGTGTAGTAAAAAATGTTCTTTTTTAATTTCATGCTACAGTCATTATTTTTTAAAACTTACATCTTCACCATTTCTGCTCTGCCCCAAGAAAGCCAGTCATCTGTATCACGGGTTCTCTGAACTTCAAAAGGGGATAGTCTTTGATTCATTTGGGGCATTTTCCATTATTTCCTTAAGTTCACCAATAATTTCCTGTTTGTTACAAATTATGCCACAAGAGGCATCCAGTAAGTTTCTCATCTCAGATATAGACATTTCTAACTCTAGAAAATTGATGGGTCACTATAATCTGTGTTGAGCTTTTGAATAATAACAATGAGTAATGTGCCAGTTTTCCTCCCATGTGTGAGTTTTTAGACTACTTTTGTTATTGTGGCCATCTCCTCATTGTGTATTGTGTTTTCATGTTTCTTCTTGATTGGTTTCCAGATATGTAGACTTTTAACATTTTGGGAACTGGATAATTTTGTATTTCTATAGTTATATTTGAATGCTGTTAAGGGGATCCATTGTTACTTGGATCCAGATTTCTTAGCTCTGGTTCATTAGTGTCTAAGGGATGCTTCTTTGTGAATAACTAATTCTTTTGAGTAGAGTTCATCCTGAAATGAGAGTTACTTTTCAGCTAGTGGAGACAGCCTACCCCATATCCTGTGTGAGAGACATACTTTGTTTATTCCAGATCATTCTTTCCTTCTCTTAGGTGGCCCTTTCATTAGCCATGCTCCTTAGCAAGATTCAGATCATCTGGTGTTAATTCTATGTAGAACTGTCGTGTTCTCTCTGTATACTGGGGGGACACTTTCTCTTCCTGCTCTAGCTGCCGTCACCTCTAAGAACTTGAGTTCTGCCTGCACTGATCAAGGATGCTTCTGCTATCTGCCTCATTTCTGTTCCTCTGCTATAATGTCCTCAAACTTCTCAAGGAAAGCGACTGGGAAGTTTGGTGGGTTGCTGCCTCCAGTACCAACATCTCAGGGATCATTTTCTGTCTTCAAGAAGATGATAGAGGCCATTAGAAGAAATGAAAAATTCCCTTAAAGAAATTAAGGAAAAGATAAACCAAAAATTGGAAGAAATGAATAAATCCCTTAAAGAAAGCCAAGAAAAAGCAATTAAACAGGTGAAGGAATGGGGGGGGGGCATTAGAGGGTAGGGGATGGGGGATGAGAACATGAGGAAACTGGTGGTCGAACTGGGGGTGGATGGAGTGGGACAGCAATGAGAGAGATATGTTGATAGAAGAAGACATTTGGGCATAAGGCAGAAACCTGGTGCTAGGAAAATTCCCTGGAATCCACAAGGATGACCCCAGATCAGACTACTAGCAATAGTGGAGAGGGTGCCTGAACTGGCCTTCCCTGGTAATCAGATTGGTGAATACCCTGTCATCACAGAGCCTTCATCCAGTTACTGATGGAGGCAGATGCAGAGATCCACAATCATGCACCATGCCGAGCTCTGAGAGTCCAGTCAAAGAGAGGGATAAGGGATTACATGAGCAACAGGGTTCAAGATCATAATGGGGAAATCTACAGAGACAACTGATTCAAGCTCAACGGAACTTACAAACTTTAGACTGGCAGCTGTGGAACCTGCATGGGACTAGACTAGACCTTCTGCACATGGGAGACAGTTGTGTAGCTGGGTCTGTTTGAGAGGCTCCTGGCAGTGTGATCTATCCCTGGTACATGAGCTGGTATTCTGGATCCCATTACCTGTGGCTGGACACTTTGCTCATACCTGATAAAGAGGGGAGGGTCTTGGTCCTGCCTCAACTGAATGTACCAGGCTTATCTGTCCCTCCATAGGAGAACTTATCTTGTTGGAGGAGGAGAGGAGGGGTGGGGGGGAAGGGGGAGTGAGAAGAATGAGAGGGGAATCTGTGGTTGGTATGTAAAATGAAATAAAAAAATTTTAAAGTACTACAACAACAACAAAAAAGAGATACTCTTTTGTATTTAGTCACAAGGGCCATAGAGGTTGGAGATGACCAGAAAATGTCTTTTGTTACAAACAGGGTGTAACTGAACTCCTGTTTGCAGTGATCTGCTGTGCACCCTATATCTCATCCAATAATTCTTTTTGACAATAAATATCTGTTGTCTGAAATGGTTTGGAAATGACCATCTTATTTCAAATGATGTGGTGGTTTGAGTAAGAATGGTCGCCACATGCTCCGATGACTGAATGCCTAGTCCCTGCTTAGCTAACTGTTTTGGGTGGATTAGGGGATGTGCTCTTGTTAAAGGAGGTGAGTCACACTGGGAGTGGCTTTGAAATGTTAAGAGCTCACACCAGTCCCATTGTCTCTCTGCCTGCCTGCCTTCCTGGATGTGAGCTCTTAAACCCAGGCCTACTGTCATGCTTCCTGCCATGATGGTCATGGACTAACACTCTGAAACTGTAAGTAAGACTCCAACTAAATGTTTTCTTTCATAACGGTTGCCTTGGTCATGGTGCCTCTTCATAGCCATAGAACAGTAACTGAGACAGAAGTCCTTTTCTACTTGATTTAGCATGGTGGACATTCTTCTGAAATTCATACTTCCCAAGAGCCTGCAGTCCCTCCAGCATTCTGGCTGTGGGTTTCTTTGCTTCTGCTTATGACCCATCCATATGTGATATGATATACCTTGCAAATATTTTTTTTTCTGTCTGATCTCCCTTCCTATGAAATACTACTCCTTTGATGACCCTGCACTCTCAATACTAGCACTAACCTTGTAATTCATAGAACATATTTGTGGTTACTTCCTGGTGTCTTTATATTCTTTACCTACCACATTCATAAGCTTTAAATAATGCATTCTATTTATAATCTCTATTCTACACAGTAACTCTGTCAGATTTATTACTTTATTCCAAGTATATCTGGCACATTTTCTGATGCATACTAAATATTCAATAATGTAATTTTTCTTCTTTGGGAACATCGCTTTTATGATAATCGCATGCATTACTTTGAAAACATGTTTTCTTTGTAATAACATGGAAAAATACTGAAAATCCCTCTGCTGCCATCAAGTCCTCAATAATCTTGATATGGTGTATATTAAGATTATGTGCATAGCAGTACATAAGCAGGAAAGAACAGCACAATTCCCAGGTTTTGTATGCACTGTTTATTTTTCTGTCATGTTTCTTCCTGCACAGGTTCCTCTTTTAGCTACCTTTAACTGTCAGTTTGCCACATCCTAGAGTTATTTGAGGAATGAGTCTCAATTGAGGATTTTCCAATTAGATTGGCCTATTGGTATGTTTCTAGGAAATTTTCTTGACTGTTATTTGATGTTCGCTGTGCTTAACCCACTGTGGGCAGCATCATTCCCTGGGCAGTTGGGCCTGTGTTTTGTAAGAAAACTAGCTGACCATAAGCATGTAAGAGAGACAGTAAACAGCATTCCACCTAAGTTCCTGCCCCAGTTTGTACCCTGGCTTCCCTCAATTCCTATAGACAAATTTCTAAATGGTCTTATTAAATAAAAAATATGGAGTCAAATATAAGGGTGAAAGTCTTAGCTATCAGGGAAATATGAATAGCCACCAGCCAACCTTACCTCACCAGCTCTTGCAGCTTCCAAATGCCACTACTTCCTGTCTACCCACATTTTATTGCCTTGCTGTTCTACCCTCTCATTGGCTCTTAGCCCAGCTACCTCACTTCCTTGTCGCTGCCTGTCTGTACAGACCTCCAGGTCTCTATGGTTGGTACTGGGATTAAAGGTGTGTGTCACCACACTTGGCTCTGTTCCCTAGTGTGGCCTTGAACACACAGAGACCCTGTCTGATAAATGATAGGACTAAGGGCATGGGCTACCACTGCTTGACTTTTGTGTTTACTTAAGATGACTTGCTATTTCCTCTGATCTCCAGGCAAACTTTATTAAAGCACAAATAAAATATCACCACACATAACGAACAAGGATCTGGAAGTGGAACCAAAATAAATAGTTTCCCCATCAGTTCCTTTTGGTTAGATTGTTTTACCCCAGCAACAGTACAAAGCTAGAAGAGTGGCACTTCCCTGTGACTTGAACCGAGTCTGGTAGCAGCTTTGAAGACCTGACTGCAGATTCTATCTCTAGTTTCTGTTTGTTGTTCTTTGTTTTCATGTGGTTCTGAATTGCTCCTGAACTTGTGGTCCTAAGTATACCCTGAGTTTTCCCTTGCCCTTGGGGTTTTCATTTTCTCCCCCTGTGTTAGAAGATTTCACATAATCATTCATTGATTTTGACAAGTGATAGAATTGGGTAGGTGGGTCAAGGAGAAAGATTTTGCCCAGAGATGGAGGAATGAATTCGGCCCTACGTTTCCCACGTTTTCTGCATATTTTTGCCTGAGGGTATTTTAAATCTCAGGCTGCCAGGCAGTTGTAAGTGGTCTCAATTAATTGAGATTTCTGAAGCTAAAAATCAATTTCTTTTTTAAAAAATTCACATTAAGGATGAAGATTATTTTATTATTACATAGAATGAGTTCAGCAAATGGGAAACTGCTCATTCACCCAGCACAAGGAGGACTTGAAGTCATGATGCAGAGATGATTAATCTGTGGTAGTGCCAGTGGTCAGGGGGAGGCTGTCCCCTGCTAGACACACATGCCCTCTCCTTCATCACTGTGAAGATAAAGTCCCCTCACTTTGCATGCAGCATTTGCCCCAGGAGTACTTACTTTAACGTTTCTCTTTACATTTACAAGATGGCTTAGCACTGAGCCTAGGTCTAATTTATAAGACTGAGCATGGTTTCATAGTATCTTCTCCTATTTTAGGTACTCTAATATCATTCAAATCTATTAGAAGCACCTAAATTTATAACTATAAAAGACTTACAGAATTCATTTTTAGAGCTTCAGTGTCCATGTTAGGACAATACCCATTGACTGTTGTATCATTCCAACAGGCAAAGCACAGCAGGTGTCCAAGTAGGGGTACGAGTGACTATCACCAACACAGGACTCACACATACACCTTCTAGAATGTAACCTCCTAGCCTGAGGCTCTTTGTATTTAAAAATGAGGTAGATAAGGTCTGGTATTACATGCAGAACTTGTTTGTTTGTTTTTGTTTTCTTTCTTTCTCTCTTCCTTGTTTCTTTTATTTCTTTCTTCCTTTTTCAGTAAGTGGGCGGGGGAGTGGATGCTGTGAACTTTATTGAAAACACTCAAGAGATTAGGTATTCCTAATCCCCTCTACTTCTTATGGGGGTCTGGGATGGTAACCATGAGGGTAGACGTTCAGTGTTGGGGGCTGAGTTGGGACAGGAACTCCTTAGCACCAAAGAATGAAGGCCTCTATTTTACCCTGTGTTCTTCCTGGGGTGGATGTTCCAGGGCTTCTTACTCCTTGGAGGCCATGTTGGCCATGAGGTCTACTACCTTGTTGTTGTACCCATATTAATTTTCATAACAGGAAGTGAGTTTATGAATTGTTATTGAGAGATCAACAATCAAAGGAGGGTGTCACTGTTAAACTTGCCTTGGCCAGAGACAGCTTAGTCCTCAATGTAACACAGGATGCCTTTTGGTGGACCCTCTAAGGCCTTCTTCACTACTTCTTGACGTCATTATACTTGATTCCCTTCCCCAGGTGGCATTCCAGATCCCGGGCAGACACTTTGGGGGTAGAAACACAAAAGGTTATGCTAGCTAGTTTCCAATTCAGCTCTGGAATGACCTTGCTTTGGCAGCACCAGTGACCGCACGAATTATGTTCTGGGCAGGCCCATGGGCCATCCACTCTACAGATTCTCAGATGGGATATCCACAGTCATCTGGGTGACAGTGATGGCATAGACTGTGGTCATGAGTCCTTCCACAATGTCAAAGTTGTCATGTATGAACTTAACAGGGATAGTTGTTAGTTCAGGAAGCATTGTTGACGATAGACTGACTTGCCATACTTCTTATAGTTCACTCCCATCATAAACATGGGGGCTTAATTAGAAGGGGAAGAGATGATGACACTTTAGTCCCCACCCTTCCAGTGGGCCCCAGACCTCTCCATGGTGATGAAGACACTAGTAGACTCTATAACATACCTGTCATTAGCCTCATCCTATTTGATGTCAGTGGCTGTGTTAATTAAGGTTGCTCTTGCTGTGATGAAACACCGTGGCCAAATCATCTTTGAGAGGAAAAAGTTTATTTGACTTATGCTTATACATCACATTTCATCATCAAAAGAAGTCAGAATGGTAAGAACTTGGAGTCGGGAACTGGTAAGAACTTGGAGTCGGGAACTGATGCAGAGGCCATGGAAGGGTACTGCTTACTTGCTTGCTCACCATGGCTTATTTAGCCTGATTTCTTATAGAACTCAGAACCACCAGCTCAGAGATGGCACCAACCAAAATGGGCTGGGCTCTCTCCCACCAATCACTAATTAATAAAATTTTGTACAGCTGGATAATATGGAGCCATTTTCTTGATTGAAGTTCTGTCCTTTCAGTTAACTCTAGCTTCTTTCATCTTGACATGAAAGTAACCAGCACAACATAGACACATCACTTTTTGATTAGAACACTTCCTTTCTCATGTGTCCCCAAGATACCATGTTAATATTAATATCGCAATATAAAACAAAGCTTTAAACGTCCCAGTTCTTATAAATTTACTCATTAAATGTTCAGTTTTTTTAAAAATTCAAATTATCTCAATTGTGGGCTCCTGCCAAATCAAAACAAATTACATACATTCTTACTTCAAGAGGGAAGAACCAGGACACAGTCACAATTTGGACAAAACAAAACCAAACTCCAGCTAAATGTTCAATTAACTGAGATTCACTCATTATCTTCTGGGCTCTTCCAAGGGATTTGAGTCACTTCTCAACCTATGGCCTCTTCAGCACACACAGCTTATCTTCTAGGTACTAGATGGCTGCACACTACTGTTGCTGCTGTTCTTGGTGGCTATCCCATGTCACTGGCATCTCCAAAATTTCTAGGGTCCAATATTGAAACTGGGCCTCGCTATCACCAAAAGCCTTTGGTGGCTATCTTCAGGAACTTGAGTCCTGCCAAGTACTGTAAGCCTCAGCCACTCTTCATGACCCTTTCATACCTTCAAAACCAGCACCATCTAGGTGACTCTTATTCTACCAAGTGCAGCTGACAGCATGGGTTATAACCTTAGCCATGTCTGGCTTCTATGTGCTGACTCTCAAGAAATACTTTCCAGAAGATTTCACCTCCAAGATGCTAGTCACTTCTTAATCATCACAAATTTCTCAGTTCCACCTAACCAGCCTCAAATATCCCAGGAAAGCAAAGATTTCACTTCACTAGTCCTGGTATCTTGTTATTGAGGACTTATTTTTCAGACCCAGCTAACTAGAACCACAGAATCTCAATTTAAAATAAGAAACAGCCCTGATAATGTGTTTAAACTTCCCTGTGAAACTTCACAAGCCAGACCTCATTAACATTGCCCTAAATATTAAATTCCATGCTTCTACCAAAACAGTCGACTTAGACCTTTACACTCAATGACTTTTCAAGTTCAAAGTTCCAAACTTCTTCCAAAATTCTATCCAATCTCATGGTCATGTCTCTTACAACAATCCCCCACTATCCTGGTACCAACTTTTTTTAGTTAGAGTTTCTATTGCTGTAACAAAATATCATAACTAAGAGAGAAGTTGGGGAGGAAAGTATTTATTTAGCTATGCTTCCACATCACATTTCATCATCAAAGGAAATCAGGACATAAGCTAAAGTATGGTAGGCCCTTGGAGGCATGAACTGATGCAGAGGCCATAGATGGGATGCTGCTTACTGGTTTGCTCCACATGGCTTGCTCAGCCTGCTTTCTCATAGAACCCAGGGTCACCAGCCCCAAGCTGGCACTACCCACAGTGGGCTGGATCCTTCCCCAGCAATCACTAACAAAACTCTCTACAACTGGTTATTATGGAGGCACTTTCTCAATTGATATTTCCTCCTTTCAGATAACTCTACATTGTGTTATTTTGACATGAAACTAGCCAGAACAGTGGGATCTTGCTCTTGGAAAATGATGATGGCCTTCTCATTGATAATAAATTTTCTTTTTGTAGTTGTTTTATTTTTTCTTTTTTATGTTTTTGGGTTTTTATTTTTTGGAGGGGGGCACCATCCTACTCCCAAATAATCACACCAAGACTTGTTCTTTCTTATGAATGCTCTGACTTCCCTTGGCTTATTTTTAGCCAGCTTTTCTTAACTTTAATTATCCCATTTACCTTTTGTTTCTGGGTTTTTACCTTTCTCTATTTCTGTGTATTTTTTCTTTCCTTTTTATTCCATGTCTGGTTGGGTGGCTGGGTGGCAGGCCTCCTCTCCTCCTTTTCTCACTCCTTTTGCTCCTCCTTTTCACATTCGTCTCCTTCTATTTGTTCCTGCCGTCTGCCAGCCATGCCTATCCTTTCACCTGTCTAACCATTGCCAGGACAGCTCTAGACCAATCAGGTATTTTAGATAGGCAAAGAGTCAAACAAGTGCAGCATATAAGAGTGCAACACATCTTTGCATCGTTAAACAAATATTCCAAAGCATAAACAAATGTAGCATATCTTTAACTAATATCCTACAGCACCTTCCCTCAGTCATGACTGTGCCATGGAACTTGCCATGGGTAGAGTCACACTGGAAAATTTAGACCATGTAGTTGAGGTCAATGAAGGGAACATTGATGGCAACAACATCCACTTTGACAGAGTTGAAGGATGCTCTGGTAACCAGATACCCAATATGGCACTATCCATTTACTGTGACTTCATCTTTGTGTCTCAGGGACTAGGCTGGCACTACATGACATAATGTGCTTTCTCTGGAACAGGGAGAAACAAAGAGCCATTTTCAGGTTTTCTAATCCAAGCTTGGGACAGGTGGAAACAGCAGGATCCCTGAAGACAAGTTGCCTGCCAGCTTAGACTAATGCACGAGCCTTAGGTCTATAAAAGAGGCCATCTCAAAGAGAAGCTGGGTGGCAGAAAAGAATGACAGAAGGTTGTCTTTTGATCTCTACATATATGTGTACACATATGCATGTACACCTTCTCTCACACATGCACAGCAAAAGCAGTATGCACATAGCTACACACACACACACACACACACACACACACACACACACACACACGGCTATGGACATGTACATGTATGCTTGCAAACAAACAAAAGAAACACATGCAGTAGACATTCAATAATACCATAAGTTGCTCTAAAGATTCTTCCACATGCACACGTGTGCCCAAATGCCCTTGTCTTTAGGAGGCATCTGGTAGAGTTCCATAAAAATCTAAGATTAGTGAACAAGTTGGGAACTTTGGCTTGATACTTTTATTTTTTTCTTTGTAGAGCTAAGTCAGTGTCACATTCTCAAGGAAGGGCAGACAAGGCCTATGTCACCAGCTCTATTGACTATAGTACTGGTGTTACACCTGGAACTTGCAATAAGTAGCTGCTGGCACATCTGGCTCCCATAAGAGACTCCAGGAGGTCTGATGTAGACTCACAGTACTTGGAGGGAAGACAGGACACCAAATCACCCTTGATGGACATGCCAATAAATCGCCATGCTGTTTAATAAGGAGTGATTAAGGGAAAGGTCCCTCTGCCTTACACACAGATTATAATTAGATTCAGGAGCTCAAGGCTGGAGAACTGAATGCCACTTTCCTGTCTCAGTGAGCTACATCTGGAGAAGTAGACTTTCACCTCTAACCCACTGTAAGTACTTCACTCCACACCTCTAAGGTAGATAACCAGACTAGAATCAAATTAATGAGGAAACCTACTCTGTTCAGGTATTGGAAAAAAGCTGAGGGACAGAACTGTCGACTTTCAGTTTCCATATTACTTTCCAGTTATTCAGTGACACATTTGATTTCTCATTCTTATTCTCTTGCTATCTAACTTCCTGTTGTTTCAGGGAGACAAAGAGGTAGTAAAATGTATAGGTAATTACACAGTACACAGCACTCCAATCCCAAATATCGTATTTTATAAACCAGTGTCCAGTCCTTAAATTCATTCCCCTAATTAGACATTCATTTTTATTGATTCAATGAAGTCAGAAAGAAGACATCAATGGAGAATAAATGGATTTATATGTTTGACTTTAACAGACCAACCAGATGTTGATCTAACTATGGTTACATAAAGCAGAATTTCTTCACAGTTAAAGCTGAATTAAAGAGGATGATCACTGGTCTAAAAAGCAGTTCTCTAAACAAAGGTTCAGTGGTGAGTTGAGGGTTGCCTGGGATGCTTTATTGTCTCCCTTTTAAAAATAATTACTTCATTTTATTTTATCTGAATGTTTTGCCTACATGTGTGTGCACACAATCTGTATACCTTGCTCTTGGAGGATAGAAGTGGGTATTGAGCCCCCTGTACCTGGCGTTAGAGTAGATTGTGAGCCAACATGTGGGTCCTGGGAAAGAAAGCAGGATCATCTCTAAAATCAGCAAATTCTTTTAACCCCTGAAAACTTTCTCCACCCCAGTTATCAGATTCTTGATTTCAGAAAGCTGGATTACCTGTTGGGATTCTCAGTTCATTTTCTCATTTTATAAAGAACAGCCTGGAGTTCATTTGTCTTAAAGATCGTGGCTTCCATTAACATTTTTCTTGATGAAATTGTGCTACAGCTAAGCACTGTATGGAAAACTCTGAATGTTTTCCCTAGCGTTGTATTCTTACAAAAGGATGTGTAATCATCTGATGAATGTATTCTACTTGTACTAAAACCAAGTCAGTTTGATAGGGTTTCTGCTCATTGCTTCGATTTTGTTATTGAGGCCAAAAAAGGTTGAATTATTTTCATAGCTGAACTATTCTATGAACCCAATTCTTATACTCCCTGACCAAGTTCACATTACAAGTGTTTTAACTTGTTCAAGCATTTTGGTCAGAAGAAATGGGATTTTGTTATGTTCAAAAATGCATACTGATGTGGTTTGTGCATGCTCAACCCTCACAGAATATTATCTGACTGAAGGAAATAAACATCATGGAGAAAACAACATACTTGACTATTTTCTGCAAAGCACATTATTAGTGATTCTACCCACCAAATATCCTATGCCTATCTACAGAGCACATCTGGATATGCTCTATGCCATTTGCCATGTACTCAATGCTCCATGCTGGCTGAGTGAACCAAAGTGCTGCTGACACACTCACCAGGATCCCTGGTAGGAAGACCTATGAGTGAACAAAGTGTTAGCTTCATTACTGTTTTCTCTTCTGGACCATTCTGAAAGTAACCACATTTTTGAGAATCAAGGCAGTCTTCCACAAATACTAATAATTTTGGGTTAACCTCATTGGTACAACTCATAAGAATGTTCATTGTATCATTTTTAAATGTAAACATAACCATGCAAAATCTTTTCAAATAAAGTAGTTTTTCATAGATTTATACACACATGGACTGACAGACACAGAACAAACAAGGGCATATATTAAGATCTGGAATATAGACATCTTTACACTGCATTGGTCAGCCTATGTCTACTTTATGTTAATTGAGACTAGAATTCTGTCTCCTATAGATTAACGGTGTTACAATTGGCACTTCATTTGAATTTCCTCAACAGCATGGGTGTAAGGTGAAAAGAAAAACAACAGACACCCGGACTGTAATGTTCTGCAGAAGAACTTCTCCCTTTTTTTTGTGATGAGCCATTATCCTTGATATACATGTTGAATATCGTGATTTCACCATTTCCATCTTCAATCCATCCCATTTCCTGTGTTCATATATCCCATTACCTTGTCTTCCTGCATTGTCTCTTTTGGGACATAGTAATTTCTTCCTGCTTTTTTGTCTTTGCTGTAATATATCCATTTTCGGCAATTGTTTATCCAGCTTGTCCAACCACCAGCATCCTGCAGCCTCAGAAATGAGCCCAGGTAAACCTCTTCTGGTTTCCAGAGAAGCTTCAGATCTCCTTCCTGTCAGTTTTCATCACAGGATCAACTCTGCAGTCTGATAAACAAAGTCTGATTTTCTCATTGAGCTATCACAGAGATCAGCTCCACACAGTACCTTCGTCAAAGAAAATGGTGAATTTATGCCTGCAGTAGAGAGGCAACAAATGGGGGTAGGAAAGAAAATACCCCAAACAAAGTCAGGAGGAGATAACAGTTATGGAAGTAGATGATATTCTGAAGAGAGTTTACTTATATGAGACCATAGTGGAATGGATGAATAATACAAATGATCTGTCCATCAAATGATAGACTATTCTACAGCTATGTCTGATACATAGAAGAGAAGAAAGTGAAGGAGAGAGAGAGAAGACATACATGTAAAGAGTCTTTATCTGTTCTGTCAGCCAGCTCCGAAATTAAGATATGGAGACTTATTTTTAATTATGAAAGCTCGGCCTATATCTTAGGTTTGTCTCAACTAGCTAGTATAACTTAAATTAACCCATTTCTATTCATCTACATTCTGCCATGTGTCTTATGGCTGTTACCTCTCCTCCTACATTCTCTTCCCAGCATTGTCTCTCTGCCTGGAAGTCTTGCCTATCTCTTCTTCCTAGCTATTGACCATTCACCTTTTTATTAGAACAATCACAGCAACACATCTTCACAGTCTACAAATATCCCACAATATTCCCCCTTTTTTGTCTAAATTAAAATTGAAGATTTTTGGCTCTAACACAGTAAAACTACATACAATAAGAACAACTAAATCAGGTAAGAATTACATTCATAATGTCCAGTCTATTTGCATTTGGCAAATTCAGAGAAAATACTCTCTTATCTATCCTATCTTGTTGAGTCAAAAGTTTTGTACCTACTTCACTTTCTATCCTAACTTTTATTACCAACCAAAAACTATCTTTTTAAACCTTAAAACATTTTCTTAGATTAAACAATTTAAGTTTTCATGTCTCTCAACTTAAGGTGCTTTACACCTATTTTGTGAGTTTATTTTCCGAATTTGGTAACAAGGAAAGCTGTAACTATAACTATCTTTTCCTCAAAACCATCAAATAACTAAGAAGGATATAATATTACCTGAGTAAACAGGAAGTACAGAGCAAACAACTTCAAAAACTATAGACACAATTGGCTGTCTGGAAAGTCACCCTAGCTTCCTCTGTAATGCTGAGACTTCCATCTTTTACCTACAGAACTAGAATATCTGACAGACTTTTCTGTGAAGCAGAAATTTTGAAGGACTGTCCTACATGGTCTTGGCAAGGTTTGGCAGTCACTTTCTTTTGCATGCTGCTGTGCAGTTTGGAGAGCATACTGTCAGCAGTCAAGGCAAGGGCAGTTTCATGCCCAGTGTAGATAACTTTGCCTAGTAGAAAGTAAATCCCATATGGAGTTTTTTTGATGCCCATTATTGTTTTTTGAAGTAAGTTGGGGCTGTCAGCAGAAACCATGTCTCACTGTCATGAAAAGCCTTAAGTTATTAAAACACCTTAAATGCCATGTTCTGTAGGTCTCTGAAGTGTTTGAAGACCATCTGCATATCTAAAATACATCTCTGTTTGACCTTTAAAACATGCCTAACATGGCCACAAATTTGATTGTTTTAGATAACTAACTACTAACCTACATTTCTTAATTATCTTAAACAGCTTATAATAATAACCTTTAAGGTCAAGAACTTTACATTATATTTTTAAAATGACCTACAAAGATACAATACCTTATACAAGAGTAGAAACATATATATAGTATGTTAAAACAAAAAAACCTTAAATTTGTGTCAATATACAAAAATATCTTAAACAAGAATGGAAACATATATATATATAGTATAACAAAAATAACCTCAAACTTGTATCAATATACCAAAATCCATAACAATTTAAAATATTTAAGACTAGTAGTTTTTTTTTAGTTTAAAAGTATATTCAATAAACTAATCTTTTATCTTATCATTTCTATATCTCCCCTATTTTCTTTTCAGAAAGAGATCCCTAAATCTATCCCTCTTTTCTTGGTTATTTCCTTGACTATGACCATAACAACTTGCAACTACCCCCCTAAATGATAACAAATGTCCATAACCCACTGAATAACATAAAACCACCAATCCCATCTCTTGGGAATGTTGACATCATATTCTTAAAATTGCCTCTTGCTCTCTCAGGCAACAGCATCTTTAGGGGACCCTAAGAAAATTGGGAAAATGGTCAAGTCCTTGGAGAGCCAGCTGTATTATTTTATTTTAGTCTCTGTGTGATGGGAAAGTGTAGAACTTATTTGAATTCTTGGATGGATAGTCTGTGAGGCTGGACCATCTAGGCTTATAGCTTTGAAGTTGTTCTGGATGTAGAATTTTGAGGAACCTGCAACAAGGGCTTTTTGAGAGGTTGCATAACCTGAGCTACTTGCCTTTGATGTCTGGTTCTTCTGTTTTGAAAACATATAAACTTTTAAGGGTAACATATATATCTGTATGAACTCAAGTATAGAATGTACATGTGCACAAGTCAGTTAAAGATGATTTTTTGTTTAATCTTTCAGCAGGTAAAAGTTACCTATTAACTTTATAAGTTTGTTTAGAATGTATAATCAATCCTCTATCCAAGCCACATGAAAGGATGGCATGTAATAATAAGTCATGAGGATTCTGTAGCCAAAAAGATTTATCATGTTTCATCTAGTCTCAGAGCTGTCCCCATGTAGAGGGATAAACATATATTCCATCTGTCCTCTAGTCTTTCTTGATTTCTCTCTTCATGGCCAAGGGGTCTCCTCCAATCAAACCTAATATTTTTTTAATTTTCAAGAGAACTTTAACTTTTTGTTTCTTGTGGAAACTAAGGAGTAACCTCTCCCCCAACACAAGATATTTTTGATTTCCATATTGAAGTTAAGACATTCTCAAAATATATAGGTTGGTTTAATTTAGCAGTTTCCATAACCTAATGTCTCTCAGCACCTATTGCTTTTTGTACATGAGCAAATTAAAAAATTCAAAGTCAACAAAGCACCACACAGGATCCAGATGCCCTTTGTATTTCCTTCCCTTGTGTGGCTTAATTTTTTATATTGTTTTACTCTTTTCTTGAAGACTTTACTTATTTTACTTTATTATTTTTCAACTGTTTATGCTTTTCTGTGACTGTCTATACTCATTTTTTATTATATCTGTTTAAAGGTTTTCTTGGTATGGACCACTGTACTGCATGCATGTACCAAATGGTCAAGCTTTATACCTACTGTATAGCTCTGCACATGGCACTTGCTGGCTCAATCATACAGACAACAGCTGGGAGCCCTGTCTCTGTACTAGTCCCAGTCTGGTTTTGTGTTTGTGTGTTGGGAACTTTGTTTTAAGCTTTCTCAGGTCCTGTGTAGAAATAAGTGTCCCTCATTGGACATCAGACACAAGGAGTCTTTCTCTATCCAGCTAGCCAGCTCCCATATTAAGACACAGACACTTATTAATTACAAAAGTTTGGCCTATAGCTTTGGTTTGTCTCAACTAGCTCCTATAAATTAAATTAACCAATTTTTAGTAATCTACATCCTGCCACGTGGCTCATAGCTGTTACCTCTCCTCCTGAACATCCTGCCTTCTCAATGCCTGACTAGTGACACCACTTTCATCTCACCAGTGGTCTCTCTCTGCCCAGAAGTCCTACCCATCTCTCCTGACTAGCTATTGGACATTAAGCTTTTTATTACACCGATCACAGTAATATATCTTCACAGTATACAAATGTCCCACAATATACACACAGAGAGATACAGAGAGACAAAGAAAAGGAACTCTATTATATGGATTAGTTAGAGAAAAGAACTTGAGAATGTAATATGGAAGGCAAGTCTGGGATGGAGCATATCATACACACATACACACACATACAACCACCACCCTCTATGGCCACCAACAGTGCACCTTTGACTAATAAACATTTTTAGAGAACTTGACACTCTGGCCATCTGATCTCTTTATTCCCACTGGGTCTCACATCTAACCTGAAATGAGATTCATCATTGTTTTTGGAAATGAGAGGAATGAAAATGTCTGTTGAGAGGAAGTCTAAATGTTTGATTGTAAGATCTTCTTTAATAAACACAATTATTGGGGAGAACAAATTCTAATACAGCTAATGCCATAACACTGCTGACAGTTCATCAGTGTTCCCATGTGAAGAGCTTGGTGAAATAACTGTGGTCTGATAAGAACAGGAGTGTTCCAAATCCAAAGCACTTTGTGTACTTTCATAGAAATGCACATGATGTGGACCAGAACCTTGGGTGATAAATGTTTTGAAATTTTATCTTAATATAAATATTAAGAAGAAATATATATATATATATATATATATATATATATATATATGAAAAATGGTAGAGCAAATCTCCTTCAAGAATTAACTAGGAAAAAGGAGAATTTCACTTGTCTTTTTCATTTTGTTTCTGGGTCAGGATGTTCAGTTTATAAGCCTCTTTCACTCTTCTGTGTATGAAAGCTAATCCCTTAAAATTTTTGTTTTATTTTTCCCAATATAGATGGATAGGTAGAGAAGGAAGGAAGAGGGGTGAAGACCCACAAAGAATATCAGATTATGTTCATTCAATAGACAACACTTGCTGGGAAGACATACACTCACACATGATAGGACCCACTGAAACACATAATTAGAAATCAACTCCACAAACAGGAGGAGACATTTCTTTTTGTCTGACTCAATTACTTTGGAAGAAAAAGACAAAGTATAGCAATGATGTGGACACGGTCTCCCTGTGCAGATGAATAGATTAAACTAATGTCTAATTCTGCTCACATGTTTCCTTCTTCTTGCGCCCTCAGATCTAGACACATGAAAATCTGGAGTTTAAAAGATTCTTAGAAGACATATAAACAATATCAGTCTTTAAATCAAAAACTCATTCAAGTGATTTCACCAGTCTAGGAACATCCTGCTGCTGCTGGGTGAGCAATATGTTCTCAGTGGGTCCATGTGGACCCACAGCCGTTTGAAAAGACAACAAAGGCTTCTTCAATACTCTGCTGTAGAGCAAAGCCATTTTGCTATACACACTATGATTGTCAGATGCACTCTTCAGAAGCAAAACAATTCTGATTAATAAATGTTTCCAGTGACATTGAAGGTTGCTATTTGTGACTTATCCCATAAAATCTTGTTTTTCAAATATTTTGTATCAATCATCCAATCCTACTAGCATGTTTGTTATTTTTATAAAGATGTAAAGTACTGCAATGGTGCAGCAATTAAGAGTTCTTGCTGAATAAGAATGAAGCCCCAGGTTAAAATCCTAAGCACCCCACGAAGAGCCAGTGCTGAAGGAGGGAAGCAGAGACATAAGGATTCCTGTGGTTTGCTGGCTGCCATCTTAGATCAGGTTTCACAATCTCATCTCAAGGAAATAAATTAGATGATGATAAAGCAGAATAAATGTCATCCTCCTCTAGCCTCCCCAGTGCACATGATAGGTGTAGTAAATACACAGCTATGCATGTATTATGTACATATGCCATACCTACTCACCCCTGTCACACATATCAAAAGTTATCATGATGTTTCAATAGCCAGTACTATTTAGAAAGCTTCTCATCTCAGAAGATGCCTAGAGGTAAAGGCAGCAAGCAGCACCTTCAAATGAAACAATTATTCATTATATCTGACCAGGACTTAAGGTATCTTTGTCATGGGATAATTTAATAAAGAGTTTGGCACCAAAAGAAGTCTGAGTTAGATGAGAAAGCTTTGACCATAAAGAAAATATTAGGCAGACATTCTTCTGAAGAGCTGGCCCATTGGGGCCCAGAAGGAGCCATGTGCAGCTCTTGCAGCATTAGAGGTTTATCCATTTCAGCAACCAGCTCTTATCCTTACTCCACTCTTGCAGTGACTGGAACAACACAGTGGCATATGAGAGAAATATGGTTTCTGCAAACTAAGTCAAGTGAAATAAAGACTGTAGAAATGTCTCGTAAATGCTAAATTTTGATGAGATATTTATTACACGATGCTTTATAAGAAAGTAAAATCTTCACATCCTTTAGAACTTTGGATTTGATGATACAAAGCTCACAAAGCATAGCCTCACTCGGCGTCAGCAGCTGTGGCCAGGGAAGACTCCCTGTTATGCAGCTTCTCTTCCTTGAGAAGCTATCTGTCCTCACAAAGGATTGCTGCTAGGTTCCACCACTGCAGATTATGGGAAAAACCACTCTAGCACTTTGTGTATTCACTTGAAGACTTTAGTATATAGCTTATTAATACTATGATATAGATTATGAAAATATATCATATATATCATTTGTAGTTATCTCTTTCTCTGATAATGATACATGATTATGTAATTGAATACAGCACCCCTAAGCTAAAGGCACAGCCTAACGAACCCTATGAAAATAATCAGTGTGCGCACACACTGAAGGAACACCAGTGATCTGAAAGCTCTGGAAGAGAAGAAAATGCCCCAGAAGCTCCCAGTTTACACTACTAAAGAGTTCCTTTAAAGTAATTCCGATACTCATTCTGCTGTGACTCAGAGAAAGGGACTTGATTTGAAAGAAGCTAATCCTGAGAAGAGGCAGACGCAGGGCATTGAACTCTTCCTAGAAGGACAGAAACACAGATGCTGTGAGCTGGAGGGCAGCTCAGGAAACAGTGCTTTGTTTTATGGAGATCGAGGACAGGAAGAAGAAAAGGAAACAAAGGCATTTGGAAAAGAGTGATGTAGGAAATTTGCTGGAACAGAGAGTGGATATAACAGAGCCATCCTGTAAAAGACACTTCAGGCTACATGCATGAGGTCAGGATCTCTATAAAATAGGCTCTGAGGGGAACTGCATAGAGCTAATTTACCTGCTTCACACCTGGGAGATGAGAAAGCTGGATAAGGTCCAAAAGATGGCATTACTTTGATGTCAATCATTCAAACTGGAAAGATTCTTATTTGCACCTGAGCTTATATTTGGTTGTGTTTTTTTTTTTTT